>OVAY01000541.1:0-53419 GCA_900406395.1 Kernera saxatilis
GTAGCATACTTCATATGTTGATGTTGGGATAGAAAAGATTTTGCGAATAATGTTGATGTTGAAGCAACTTGAAGTTTCAAGTGCACCACTCAAGGAAACATTGCAAAAACATATCCATCTTTCAGAACTTGAAAGTGCAATTAGAGCCAAATTATTTAACTTCATTAATAATAAAGTGCAATTTTACACCAGTTTTTAGATTACGAAAGCAAATATGTATTGAGGTTAAAATCATAGATCTTACAACAATTTTTATACTACAATTGAAAATTACAAAGTATAATTCAGTTGTTTAGGGGGGAAAACCAAACTAAACCGGAATGAATACAAAAGAATCGTTTTCTTAACCGGTCAAAGAATTACAAATGTGAACCGTATGATGAGCCGTCATGGCTGCTCAAATCCCAATTACGTTTCTTCTTGTGCTCAAAATTCTGAAAGCATGTCAATGGCCTCATCTGAGAAAAATATGTGGAAGAAGAAACAGATTAGAGAGACAGATAAACATAATTTAGAAGGTAAGAGAAGCAAAGACAATACATGTAGCTGCTTAACATGGGTACATCTTTGTACTGAAGCATGAATGGAATCAAATTTCAGAGTTGAACATTGACATCGAGAGAGAGAGAGGAAGGAGAAGATACAAAAAGGCATCTGTCTCATACCTTCATTGATTTCATTTCATCAAGTGTGGCTATAATGTCCATTTATGTTTTAGAATCCAAATTTCTGTTTTCTAAGACATCATTGCGTCCCCCCATCTCCTCAGCATATCTTTTCTGTTTATCCTTATCAACCTACTGACCAGAAGAAGCTTAATAAATTAGTACACAATGGAACATTATCAAATTAACAGAATTACACATTTTAGTTTGATCGATTAAATAAAAAAGATGCAAACATTTCTAATAAAAAAATTCAGAAGTTTATAGCTAAAATGGCTCACAATAATGTTAGAGATTCAATCCAAAATCGCAGAGATAAAGCATTTTGTTATGAATAAAAAAATCTTCTTTGAGACATTTCATCGAACACGTTAAAGGCTTGGGTAAAAAATCTTTGGCAAACAGAAACGAGCATTTTCATCACCATCAGCGAAGAGATTACACATAGAATTTCGCGGAGAAGAAGATCTGGAACCCAAAATGGAACACAAACCAAAAAGGGGCAAACACAAAATCTATGGCGATGCTTGAAGGAGGGGAAAGAATGGCTTCCAGGCAGTGAAGGAGGCGGCGGAGATAGGTCGGAGGGAGAGAGAAAAGAGGAAGCGCCATGGAGAGAGAGAGAAGAGGAGGCGCTAACAACGGCAAGGAGAGGCCGGCGGCTTGTTGTGTTCTCTCCCAACCTATGCTCCATTAATCTATGCAGCCCCAGCTTAATCGAAAATTGGACCCCGTGCAAATTTTTTTTTTTTTTCAAAATCCTTTTAGATTTTAGATGTTTTGTATTTTTATATTGGACCCTTTTCATAAATGTTTTTTTTTTTAAATAGGACCTTATTAGTTAAGAAAAATTGATTAAAAATATGAGACACAGTGCAAATGCACTTGTGGCACTCATTCAAAGCCCGCCTTGAATCTATGTGAATTGAATTTCTTCAAATTGATTTCGTCAATATCTTGCTTCTTAGATCAATTGTAAACTTCATATTCTCTCTCTTTCTGAATATTTAATTTTTAAGATTTTTTTGTTTCTAAAAAATTAATTTTCTAAGTTTTTAAATATATTTTTATTAATAAATTAATGGCTTCAAAAAATATTAATTAACAATAT
The DNA here is from genome assembly GCA_900406395.1 of Kernera saxatilis. Taxonomy (NCBI): domain Eukaryota; kingdom Viridiplantae; phylum Streptophyta; class Magnoliopsida; order Brassicales; family Brassicaceae; genus Kernera; species Kernera saxatilis. The sequence continues at coordinate 1,777 of OVAY01000541.1, forward strand.
TTAAATTTATTGTAATACTATTGATTAATAGTTATTGAAAAGTGTTTTTTTTTTTGGTAAAAGATGGAAGAACTAGTCTTCCAAGATTTATTAACTAAAAAATAAACTTACAACCAAATATATCTTGGATGCGTAAGCCCGATAACATGATCCCGTATTGAAAAATGTTTAGTGTGAATAAATTTTGCATTTATTACTAAGTATTTATTGTTTATGTGTTAAAAATTCAAAAAATCAAATATTCAAAAACAAACTGAATAATTAGGAGTAGTATAGCTGATCTATCACACCTTTGTAGTCTTTTTGGAAGACTATCTTCTTATAACTTTTACAGCAACAATTTTGCATGGCCATTATAAACGTTTGTAATTCACTCTCAAGAGCATTTATTGTAATCACACCCTTTGCTTGACCCAAGATACACTCTTTTAGTCTTTTATCATCACACATTTATTTTGCTGTGTTTTTTTTTTTTTTGACAAAATTTGCTGTGTTTCTTTTCTTTTTTAATTGAGGTTTTTTAAGACTAGTGGATATTTTCGTTTTCACAATAAAATCAGTTTACAACAAAAAAAATATGTCAATGCTCTCACTCATGTTTTTCTCCTAATCTTTTGGTGTTTTTTCTAGTTTTGTTCCAAAAAATCGGCAGATCACAACACGTATTAATTGGATATCAAAATTATTTGTTATTCTCTATCTTATTCTGCTTGCTGCGACACACATCATGTTTTTGTAAAGATATAATTAGTGATTATTTTCTTTGTTTACTTATAATTGTCGATTTAATGACAATTAAAAATTAAAATGATTCATCTTTCGGTTTCCATGATATCTTTTATAGTTTTTTTTTTGTAATTCTTTCATTTTGTGGTTGATTTTTGGTTCGAATATGATTTTGTGTTATTAAAATTAAAATTTTATTTTTTTCTAATATAAGAAAACTCTTTACAAAAATCCTTAAAATGTTGAATTTCAAATATCGTTAGATTGAGTAACACATAATTATATATTTTAATATTTATTTTTTTGGTTAAAAAACTGCTATATATCAAGTTTTTTTTCTTTTTCGTCCGTTAGTTGAGTTTGCAAATTATTCCAATTTTTAATGCGATTTATATAAAAAAATATTAAAAATTTTAATATTCGTCGAGCAAGAGCGTCGTTCCGGTGACCCCATGATTCATAAGGCTTAGCCGGTTTAGAAAACGACATTGGTTTTTTAGAAGAACACAACTGAACCACTTACCGACACATTTTTTTTGGATCGCAAAACACTTTGAAGAAGGTAAGTCCCATTTTTTCAGTTTTGATTTGATTGAGATGTTTTTGTTTTAGTCTAATTGTAAATTCGTTCTTCCACTGATTTTTGTTTATCTATGGAATGCGCAAAAGAAAATTATGGTTCCATAGTTACTGGATTTGGAGAAGTAGAGACCCTTTTGAGATCTCTTGCCATTGTAGATTCTATGTTCGTTTTGTTTCTTTCACTGTCTTGTTATTGTGATTATGTATTCCATTAGGGAGGTTTGGTTAGCTTCATCTTTTCTATTGAGCTAAATTAGATGCAAGACTCATCGAGCTTTATCAGTTAGGAAAAATTGAAACTTTTGGCTAAAGTTGTTAAATTGGTTTGTGAATTGATAAGATGTGATATTGTTATTACACTTGTGGGCACTTGGGAGGTTTAGTGAACTTATGAGATGTGATATGTTTGGGATGAAGAAGACCAGATTCGGTTGGACTGATTTGGGTTCTTTCATTTTCCTGCTCTTGTGATTATGTATTCCATTTGGGAGATTAGCTTAGCTTCATCTTTCTTATTGAGCTAAATAGATGCAAGAGCCATCGAGCTTTAAGCGCAAGAAAAATTGAAATTTGGGAAAAAGTTCTTAAATTGGTTTGTGAATTGATACGGTGTGATGTTATTATTACACTTGTGGGAACTTGGGAGGTTTAGTGAAGTGATGATATGTGATATGTTTGGGATGAAGAAGACAAAGGCTCTGTTCTGGATCAGTTAGATGATTATGTTTTGGTTTGGTTCAAGCTTGGCTCTGCTTATGCTATGTTTAAATTGAGCTGAAGTTTATGTTATGTCTTAACAAAGCTGGCCTTTTATTGTCTTCTTTTCATGTGGATATTGATTCTGATTCATATGATACTAACTTTATTTTCGGTTAGTTAAGTAGACGGAATGCGTGAATGGACAAAGCTTTGTGCTTTTACTCTTTGCAGGATCTAAATAGCTCCAAGCTTGTCATGCAGCCGGAGAAAGAAGAGGTTTGATCAACATTTCTTAGAGATCAAAGTTTCTTTTGTATATTTCGAGCGAGGAGATGATGCGGTTCAAAGAGGTATTATTTTGAAAACCGAAATGTAGTTTCACCTAATTTTAAGTCTCTTTTCCCTGATTTCAAGTTTGCCTTTTCACTGGATCTGGCTATACCCATTTAAGTTCTTTTTATATGTTAGTTTCTTTTAGTTCTTGAACACTTTTTTGTTGTGTCTGCATGAATCAGGAGAAAGAGGCAAAGAAAGAAGCTTTCAGGAAGTATTTAGAGTCCAGTGGAGTTCTTGATTCTCTCACCAAAGGTATAGTTCTTGATTACTCTATTGCAACAGTTTTTTCATCGAATAATTTGATCTCTCCTGACAAATAATTCGCTTTATACTCTTTTGTATGTTCTGGAACACAATTGGGGGGTTTTGAATACAGTTCTGGTTGCTTTGTATGAGCAAAATGACAAGCCTTCCTCTGCGTTAGAGTAAGTTTCTGGCCATGTTATATATTAGTACTCTAACAGAGTAACATAGATTCTCTATAGAAATAGTTTGTGTATTGTCTTGTAATCTTGAATCCATGTTGTGCTGAACTAGGGACTGCTAGGGATTTAAACAACCTTTTGACAATCTTGAATCCATCCTAGGCATTTGCGAATTCGTAGATCAGAGCTTTTGTGGTATAAATCCTTACATGAACTAGATCAAAGAGCATAAGTTCTCTAATACTCTTTGATTACAATATTGTTACAATCTTGTAACATTTTCAAGTTTACAAGTGCGGAATTACAATATTGTTACATATTAGGCTAACTGATTGCATATAGAAATTTTCTTCTGTACTATATGATCGTTTGGTTATGATGCCTTTTCTGTATTATACTTCTCTGGTTTTCTTCAGATTCATTCAACAAAAGCTAGGTGGTCCTTCTGTCTCTGAGTACGAGAAGCTTCAAGCTGAGAAGTCTGATCTTCAAATAAAGTACAATGAGCTTTTGGCTAAACATCAGGAAACACTAAGAGAGGTATCGAGTCCTACCTTGATATCGAAAAAACGGATCATTGAACCATCTATAGTTGATTAGGACATGAGTCCATAATATTGGCTTTTGCAATAACTTTCTGAAGTGTTTAAAATCGGGTTTGGGATATTGTATTTATGGTTAATGTTGCAGTTAGATGGAGTGCAGAAGAGCTTGCATTCAAGAAACTCTTCAAAAGATGATGAAGACAGAGAAGCCATTGAAGACGAACACACGACCTTTGTGACTCCTCCTCACCACTAGAATTGCTCGTTACTGTATATGTAATTCTCATTGTCCCATTTTCTATCTCCATTAGTGGTGTTTTGAGTGTAATTTTCAATTGTTATTTTGGTTTCCTATACGCATTTAAGGCAGCAAAAGAAGAAAAAAAACAAAACAAAACAAAGTCATGCATAGATGAGTTTTATCAACAATAATAAAGTATATCCATCATATGAGTCTTTGTTTTCATCAATGTTTTAAGACCCGACCTAATCCGGTAAATCTACGACATGATCAGTCCATTTAAAACTCACGAGTCACAACATCTATAGTTAGAAGTTTTCATTTGTTTATGTAAATTAAAAGTGAAAGAGGTGGAAATTTCAGGAAGACAAAACTGGAAGTAGATTAAGACAGAGACTTGTTTACGTTAAGAAGGGTTCGACTCTGTGGAGACAAAGATATCTTCTTGCTTTGGAGATAGCCAGTGAGATCAAATCACTTTAGAGCCAGAACCCATTTCTCACGGCAAGAAATTATACTTTTAAACTTTTGTTTGAAAATTAATCTTCACAGAAAGAACCTATTTACCACGGCATTATTTAGAGATACAAATTTATTATTATTTAGAAATTATACTTTTAAACTTTTGTTGTGAGGACTGATTGTCCTTCAGTCCTCTTTTCTTTACTTTTCAATTTTTCCAGCGTTGATGCTTGGCTTTTGGAACTTTGGTTTTGGTTATTTGAATTAAACTGCTAAAAAAAAAAAAAAACCTTTGGTTGGTCCAAGACTTGACTTAACGCAAAACTTTCCAAGTCAAGAGCTCCTCAAATGCATGAGAGTTTCATCTATTTAAAAGACGAAGCCACACAAGGATTAATGCATAACCTAATATTACTCCATTACTAAAAAAAAAAAAGATATGATGGTTCGAAGCCATTTTTATTGTTATTTCTTCTTCTTGTTTTCCCTCCTTCTATACACTCTTGCTTCTCCTATGTCCCGCCAATGCCGGCACGACCAAAGGGATGCTCTTCTGGAATTCAAAGGTGAGTTTCCGATTTTTCCGTACACATCGTTAAGCTCATGGAATAAGAGTAGTGATTGCTGTTCTTGGGAGGGTGTCAAGTGCGATGCTAAATTTGGCGAGGTGATTTCACTTTCACTTGTGTCCATATCTCTCAACATCTATTTGAAACCAAATAGCAGTCTTTTCAAACTCCAACACCTTCGTATCCTAAACCTTGTAGGTTGCAATCTCTATGGAGAGATTCCTTCTTTATTAGGAAACCTTTCTCATCTCACGGATCTTAACCTTAGGGGAAATGAATTCTTTGGTCAACTCCCAACTTCAATCGGAAACCTAACCCAACTTAGATACCTGGATCTTAGCGGAAACCACTTCAATGGCATGCTTCCACATGACATGAATGGATTCCACAACTTGGAGTATTTTGATGTGAGTGAAAATTCACTTTCTGGGCCTTTTCCTACATCCTTGTTCACAGTTCCTTCGTTAAAATTTGTTCTTTTGGAGAGAAACCAATTTAAGGGACCTATAGAGTTTGGGAATAAATCTTCATCCTCTATGTTTTATTATCTACACCTTGCTAATAACCAATTTGATGGCCCAATCCCCGAATCTATATGTAAATTTCCCAATCTCGGAGAGTTAGATCTTAGTTACAACAATTTCATTGGGCCAATCCCTAGATGTATATCCAAGTTAGTCAACCTCATTGATCTTGATCTTTCCAAGAATAAGTTGGAAGGCCAAGTACCAGGTTGCTTACGGAGAGTGAATACGGTGAAGCTTTCTCACAACTCTTTTACCAGTTTTGGAAAATCATGGGAAGTTGTCGATGAAACAGAAATGTGGGAAGTTCTCGATCTTAATTCAAATTCATTTCAAGGACCATTTCCCAATTGGATCTGCAAGCGTAGATTTTTAGTGGTCTTAGATTTATCCAACAATAGCTTCAATGGCTCCATTCCTCTATGTTTAAGGAACTCCAGTCATTATCTTCAAGCGCTAATTCTTCGTAACAACAGTTTTAGCGGAATGTTTCCAGACATATTTGTCAATGCTGCCAATTTAGAAGCACTCGACGTTAGCAGCAACCAGCTGGAAGGAAAACTTCCAAAATCATTGATCAACTGCAAAGACATGGAGTTATTGAATGTGGGAAGAAACAAAATCAAAGACAAGCCTCCATCTTGGTTAAGTTCTCTGCCACGGTTAAGAGTCCTCATCTTAAGATCAAACGAATTCTACGGGCCGTTGTATCATTCCCACGTATCCATTGGGTTTCAAAGTTTAAGGATTGTTGATATATCACATAATGATTTCAATGGAACCTTACCGCCTTTCTATTTCTACAGTTGGCATAACATGACCACATCAATCGGAGAATATTCTGGTCCGTACATGGACATGGAGAAATGGTTCTAGCTATAGTGATTCGATGGAAAGGGTGCTTTTGGGAATAGATATAAATTTTAAGCCGATCCTAAGGGACTTGCGAGCCATTGACTTTTCAGGAAACAAATTTTGTGGAAATATCCCTGAATCCATTGGAGTGTTGAAAGAATTGAGCCTTCTCAACTTGTCTGGTAACGTATTCACAGGAAATATACCTCAATCATTGGCGAATCTGACAGATCTCAATGCATTAGATCTATCTCGAAACCAACTGTCAGGTCAGATTCCTCGAGATCTTGGTAGCCTCTCATTTCTGTCAATCGTGAACTTCTCAAACAACAATCTCGAAGGTCCAGTACCGCGAGGCCCACATATTCAAACGCAAGATTGTTCTTCATTCATGGACAACCCCAAACTCTACGGTCTTGAGGATATATGTGGAAAAAATCATGTTTCGAATCCTACACCACAAGAATCAGAGGAATTATCAGAGCCAGAAGAACAAGGAATTAGCTGGATAGCAGCGGCAATCGGCTACGGACCTGGTGTCTTTTTCGGATTGGTTTTTGGACATATCTTCTTCGTTACACGTAAACACGAGTGGTTCATGGAAAAGGTCAATAAGCCCAGAGTAATCACAATAAATACTCGTTGAACACCATCTCTTATAGTCTCTCAATGTGTTTGTTAAGCATATGTATTTGTGATGAATTTGTCGGATGTGCTTTCTCTAATAACTCATTAGCGTTTGTAATTGTGATTGTATATTTTGTTGTTTGTAATAGATGTTTTTGGTAGTATTTCATATTTTATATTTTGGTTTGAAAATGCATTCAGAAACTTCAACCTATCAAATCTCAACTTGAAATTAACTCTCTTTTACCACATTGAAGTCGAGCAGTCAAACGGAATCCGACTCAAAAACAACTTTTTTATAAGAAAATTTTGCTATATATAAATTTGGAGTGTATATTTCTTAGCGTTTGTAATTTTTTTTTTGTACGTTTGTAGTGACGTATTTAATATTATATATTTTTGGTTTGAGAATGCATTAAGAAACTTCTTCCTACTCAAATCTCAACTTGAGATTAACTCCATTAGGAAAGTCTGTGTGTAGGACCATCTTTTACCATATTGAAGTCGAGCAGTCAAACGAGACCCGACTCAAAGCAAAAATATTTTAAGAAAGTTTTAGCTATATATAAAAATCGGAGCCTATATTAGTTAGAAACACTATTTTCCCATTTCATCTGCCAAGTCAATTCCACTAATCCTTCTCTTTTTGTAAACCTTTTGGTTGGTCATTTTTTCTATCGTTGAAATTATTCACCAATATTTTTTTCCCTTCTAACTCTTTCGGTTGACTCATCATTTTTCTCTTTCTCTTTTGCTGTCGTTGAGATTATTCACCAATTGTCTTTTTGTTTCTTCTAAGTATTTAGTTGGTTTCCACTAAACAATTACTCAGCATTTGTCTCTTTTTCTTTTTGTGTCGTTGAAATTATTCACTAATTGCTTTTTTTCTTCTAATCATTTAGTTGGTTTCCACTAAACAATTACTCATCATTTTCCTCCTTTTCTTTTTGTGTCGTTGAAATTATTCACCATAAAGACTAGCTAAAGCACATACGACATAAACTATTAACTGAACTTGACAAATAACTAAAGCACACCGAGTTGATGCAAAACTTTCCAAGTCACAGAAATGAAAGAGTTTCTTCTATTTAAAAGACGAAGCCACCTAAGCATTACGTTCGGGGCCTTGTGGTCAGATGGTAAGGGGACGGGACTGGAACGCCAACACGTTTTAGGTTCGATCCACCTACTGCGTGAGACTACAACACATTGTTCCTGGACACCCACACGGATATGGGCACTTGCTTTCAGCCCATTTTGCATATCCAGAGAAAGGGTCAATCCGTGGGCTGCACCTCCCCCAGGAGATTAGTCTGGGCCCCTCCGTAGGCTTGAGATTTACCTCTGAGTTATCAAAAAAAAAAAGAGCATTACATAACCTAATATTACTCCATTACCCTTAAAAAAAAAGATATGATGGTTCGAAGCCATTTTTATTGTTATTTCTTCTTCTTGTTTTCCCTCCTTCTATACACTCTTGCTTCTCCTATGTTCCCCCACTGTCGGCACGACCAGAAGGATGCTCTTCTGGAATTCAAAGGTGAGTTTCCGATTCTTCCGTATGACACAATTGCTAAGCAAACACCGTTGAGCTCATGGAACAAGAGCAGCGACGATTGCTATTCTTGGGAGGGTGTCGGCTGCGACGCTAAATTTGGCAAGGTGATTTCACTTTTATATTCGGACATCTCTTTCAACATCTCTTTCAAACCAAATAGCAGTCTTTTCAAATTCCAACATCTTGATTACCTAGACCTTAGAGGTTGCAATCTACATGGAGAGATTCCTTCTTCATTAGGAAACCTTTTCTCATCTCAAATATCTTATCCTTAGTGGAAATGAATTCGTAGGACAATTCCCCACTTCAATCGGAAACCTAACCCAATGAAGACACCTGGATCTTAGCAAAAACAACTTCAATGGCATGCTTCCACGTGACATGAGTGGATTCTTGATGTGTTGCGTTTTTAACGCATTCTAACATGTGTTTTAGATGTGTTTACATGTCGTTATCGAGTCGTTTTGGTCTTTATTGAGTCGTTTCAGGTCAAAAGGTGTTTTTGGTGAAGATCGGAGCAAAACGAAGCAAAACGGAGTTGGACATCAAATGGATCGATCAATTTTTCCATTTGGGCCCTTTTCTGGCCCAATTCGACTTTATGCCTATATATACTCTATTTTCTGCCAATTGTTAGGGTATTCTGCATTCTATTCTAGAATCTATTAATTTTCAGAGACGCTTTATTTTTTCTGGGCAGCTGCCATTTTTTCTGTAAGCTGCCATTTTTTCTGTAAGCTTTTGGGAGACAATATGAAACTCTGTGATATTTGGAGAAGATTTCTGAACCCTTTTCTCTTGATTAATATAATTATGCATTCTCTTTCATCTCTCGGTGTTTTTTCTGTTACCATGTGTGAGTAATCCACCAGTTAGGTTTTAGGGTTTCAAGGGTTCATGATTTGACATATTCGATTGTTAGACAGGGAATTATCTATAGGCTTCTTCATCTAAGGTTGAATTCATTGCTTGAACTTGATTGATCACCTAGTTCATGATATTAGGTTGTTAAAATATAGCGGGAGTTGATTTTATAACCGGAAAGAACTTAGATGAGCAAAATGTCCTTAGCCGGCGGGAGTTGATGTTAAGGCAATTTGTGAACCTATCAAACTCGTTTTCATTGCATGCTTAGGTTGTTGAATTCAACGGGAGTTAGTATTCATAGACTGTAAGCATAGGGATTAAATACTCCGGGAGGAGATTTGTCTATTTATGTGTTTTGAGTTCGAGAACGTTGCTGAATTGCTTTCCCGGCATAACTGTTATTGTCTATCGATCATGTTTCCTGCGAATATCTCTAATGCCTGACGCTTTTATCTCATAAGTTTACATCGTTTAATTTACTTTGCATTTTATTCCTCTGCATTCAAAACAAAACAACCACCATATTTTTATCTTAGCTCTACTTTACTCTTATAGATTTGATGTGTAACCTTGGTCTCTGTGGATTCGATCCCTTCTATACTACTGTGATTTTGCGGTGCACTTGCAGTATTATTCAGGGTTAAAACTCTGTGTATCAATTCCACAACTTGGATTATTTTGATGTGAGTGAAAACTCATTTTTCGAGCTTTTTCCTACATCCTTGTTCTCGATTCCTTCGTTACAATTTGTTCGTTTGGGGAGAAACCAATTCAAGGGACCTATAGAGTTTGGGAATAAATCTTCATCCTCTATGTTTTCTTATATATCCCTTGCTAATAACCAATTTGATGGCCCAATCCCTGAATCTATATGTGAATTTCCCAATCTCGAAAGGTTAGATCTTTCTGGCAATATGTTGGAAGGCCAAGTACACAGTTGCTTACGGAGAGTAGGGTGGTGAGGCTTTCTCACAACTCTTTTAGCAGTTTTGGAAAATCATGGGAAGTTGTCGATGAAACACAAATCCAGATGTTGGATCTTAATTCGAATTCATTTCGAGGACAATTTCCCAATTGGATCTGCAAGCGTAGATTTTTAGAGATCTTAGATTTGTCCAACAATAGCTTCAACGACTCAATCCCTCTATGTTTAAGGAACTCCAGTCTTAGCGGAATTCTTCAAGCGCTGATTCTTCGTAACAACAGTTAGCGGAATTCTTCCAGACATATTTTTCAATGCTACAAGCTTAGAAACACTCGACGTTAGTGGCAACCAATTAGAAGGAAAACTTCCAAAATCATTGGTCAATTGTAAATACAGGGAGTTATTGAATGTGGGAAGAAACAAAATTAAAGACAAGTTTCCATCTTAGTTGAGTTCTCTGCCATGGTTAGGGGTCCTCATCTTAAGATCAAATGAATTCTACGGGCTATTGTATCGTTCCCATGTATCCATTGACTTTCAAAATTTAAGGGTCATTGATATATCAAATAATGATTTCACTGGATCCTTGCGGCCTTTCTATTTCTACAGTTGGCATAACATGATCGCATCAACCGAAGAATATTACGCCCCGTACATGTTCACAATGGGAAATGGCTATAGCTATAGTGATTCGATGGAAATGGTGCATAAAGGAACATATACGATATATGTGCGGATTTGAATAGACATTACAGCCATTAATTTTTCAGGAAACAAATTTTGTGGAAATATCCCTGGATCCATTGGTGTGTTGAAGGGATTGCGTCTTCTTGACTTGTCCGGTAACGTATTCACAGGCAATATACCTCAATCATTAGCAAATCTGACAAAGTTAGAGGAACTAGATCTATCTCGAAACCAACTGTCGGGTCAGATTCCTCGAGATCTTGGTAGCCTCTCATTTCTGTCAACCATGAACTTCTCCGACAACAATCTCAAAGGTCCAGTGCCGCGAGGTACACAATTTCAAAGGCAGAATTTTTCTTCATTCATGAACAACCCTAAACTCTACGGGCTTGAGGATATATGTAGAAAAACTCATGTCTTGAATCCTGCACCACAAGAATCGGAGGAATTGTCAGAGCCAGAAGAACAAGGAATTAGCTGGATAGCAGCGGCAATAGGCTATGGACCCGGTGTCTTCTGCGGATTGGTGATTGGACATATCTTCTTCGTTTCACATAAATATGAGTGGTTCATGGAAAAGTTCTATAAGCCTAGAGTAATCACAAGAAATACTTGTTGAACACCATCTCTTGTAGTCTCTCTTAAGTGTTTTTAAAGCATATGTATTTTTGATGAATTTGTCCGATGTGTTTTCTCGTAAAACTCAGTAGCGTTTGTAATTGCTTATTTTATTGTTTTGTAATAAACGTTTGTCGTGGTATTTCATGTATATTTTGGCTTGAAAATGCATTAAGAAACTTCTTCCTACTCAAATCTCAACTTGAGATTAACGCCATTAGGAAAGGGTGTGTAGGACCGTCTTTTATCACATCCAAGTCAAGTAATACTAGAATGGAACCCGATCAAAAACAAATATTTAAAAGGAATTAAATATAAAAACAACAATTCCGACCTCAAGGAAAGCAGCAATTCCGACCTCCATAAACTTGCAACGTAGAAAATGACCAAATGAATGAAACAACCAAACAGAACCGAGCTGGTTTTTTCCGGTTATCGGTTAACTGAAGTTTTTCTAGAGGGTTACTGAAATTAACCGAATAAATTTTGGGTCGGTTCTGTTTGGTTATCGGTTAACTTCGATATTAAACTCAAAACCAAAATGAACCAAATTTTGTTTTTCTTGAAAATTCAGTTAAAATCAGTTAAAGTTGGATATTTTCGGTTAAATTTGGATAATTCGGTTTGGTTAAATTTGGCTATTAGTAAAAACCGGTCTAATTTCGGTATAAACTGGTCTAGATACTTGTATAATTCGGTTTAGGAAAAGAAAAGGGTTAAACGATCTGTTTGGTCGAAGGGTAATAGAATTGATTTTGAAATGTTGCCGATCAGTTCACAAATGCAATGGTCATTCTACCAATAACTGCAAAAGGTTAAAAGATTATAAAGTAGAAAGATACAAATTAGTCGGACTATTCGACAACTTGGATCTCACAACAGAAGAGTCTGATTCAGTAAAAGATCAAGAAGATTCACAACCCGAAAAAGAGCCCGAGTGGATAATCAACACGAAAAGCAAGAGTTATTCCCAAAGAAAATGATAAGACTTTATCTTGAAAAGAGCCCCACGATGAAAGTCATCAATATGACGCTGCATAAATAAAGTTCACAGAAAAAGAAGCTCAATAAGCCCCACGATGACGCATTAGTAATCGATCTAGAAGAATTGTGAGATGTCAAGAATATTATTTTCCTAGAAATTGTACAACATATGAAAAAACGACATTCGTTTATAACAAATAAAGCAATTTATTTCTATATGGTTATGAATTTGGATGTAAAGAATGCATGTGCAACATACCAATTCAGCTAACTGACTGTTCTTAGATCAACTCTGAAAGACAATGGAAGTTTATAAAGATGACATGTTGGTAAAATCAACCAACTCAAATGATCATGCATGTATCACATCTAAAACAATGTTTCAAATTGTTAAATCAGTTGGGATGAGAGTTAAACCCAACCAAATGCACGGAAGGGACAATCAATGTTATTCTTAAAGATGCCTTCCCCAAGAACAACTAAGAAAGCACAAAGATTAAATGGACGAATAGCGGCTTTGGATAAAATGTCTCCCATTTTATCAGATCCTAAAAGAAAATGAGAACTTTCAAATGGATGATAAGTGCTAAGAGGCTTTCAGGTAGTTAAAGGTTTATTTAACAAAGCCTCCAGTATTGACTAAACTGGTTATGGTTCAATCTTTATTCTAATACTATTTAGTAGAGTATAGATCTAAGAGGATAAGAGTGAGCAAAAAACAATTATTTTATAAATGCAAGACTCTTTCAGATGCAGAAAGCCGTTAGTGTTGCTTTGAGTGTTGTTTTGAGTGTAATTAGTGTTGTTTTGAGTGTAATTTTCAATTGTTATTTTGGTTTCCTATATCAAAAACAAAGTCATGCATAGATGAGTTTTATCAACAATAATAGGGTATGTTCAATATTCATTTGCTCTTGAGTTCATCTATGTCACCATTGGTTTTATGTGGACTATATCCATCATATGAGACTTTGTTTTCATCAATGTTTTAAGACCCGGCCTAAACCGGTAAATCTACGACATGATCAGTCCATTTAAAACTCACGAGTCACAACATCTATAGTTAGATGTTTTCATTTGTTTATGTAAATTAAAAGTGAAAGAGGAGGAAATTCAGGAAGACAAAAGTGTAAGTTGATTAAGACAGAGACTTGTTTACGTTTAGAAGGGTTCGACTTGTGGAGACAAAGGAATCTTCTTGCTTTGGAGATAGCCTGTGAGATCAAATCACTTTAGAGCCAGAACCCATTTCTCACGGCAAGAAATTATACTTTTAAACTTTTGTTTGAAAATTAATCTTCACAGCAAGAACCTATTTCTCACGGCATTATTTAGAGATACAAATTTATTATTATCTCGATCGGCCCTATCTATCTTTTGTTACTGTCACTTTCTTGTTTATCCTTTTTGTATTTCTAAAACTTTGGTTGGTCCAAGACTTGACTTCATAAAGACAGACTTGACTTGATAAGTCAACCGAAGCGACTTAACGCAAAACTTTCCAAGTCAAGAGCTCCTCAAATGCATGAGAGTTTCTTCTATTTAAAGACGAAGCCACACAAGGATTACATAACCTATTACTCCATTACTAAAAAAAAAAGATATGATGGTTCGGAGCCATTTTTATTGTTATTTCTTCTTCTTGTTTTCCCTCCTTCTATACACTCTTGCTTCTCCTATGTCCCGCCATTGCCGGCACGACCCGAGAGATGCTCTTCTGGAATTCAAAGGTGAGTTTCCGATTCTTCCATACAACCCAATTTCTAAGCACACACCATTGAGCTCATGGAACAAGAGCAATGATTGCTGTTCTTGGGAGAGACTCTAGTGTGATGCTAAATTTGGCAACGTGATTTCACTTTCACTTGTGTCCATCTCTCTCAACATCTTTTTGAAACCAAATAGCAGTCTTTTCAAACTCCAACATCTTCGTTACCTAAACCTTCAAGGTTACAATCTATATGGAGAGATTCCTTCTTCATTAGGAAACCTTTCTCATCTCACGGATCTTATCCTTAGCGGAAATGAATTCGTAGGTCAATTGTCAACTTCAATCGCAAACCTAACCCAACTCAGATACTTGGATCTTAGCAAAAACAACTTCAATGGCATGCTTCCACATGACATGAGTGGATTCCACAACTTGGAGTATTTTGATGTGAGTGAAAACTCACTTTCTGGGCCTTTTCCTACATCCTTGTTCACGGTTCTTTCGTTACAATATGTTCTTTTAGATAGAAACCAATTCAAGGGACCTATAGAGTTTGGGAATACATCTTCATCCTCTACGATTTATAATCTATACCTTGATAATAACCAATTTGATGGCCCAATCCCCGAATCTACATGTGAATTTCCCAATCTCGAAGTGCTAGATCTTAGATCTTTCCAGCAATAAGTTGGAAGGCCAAGTACCTGGTTGCTTTCTCACAATCCTTTTAGCAGTTTTGGAAAATCATGGGAAGTTGTCGATGAAAAACAACTGTGGGTGTTGGACCTTAATTCGAATTCATTTCAAAGACCATTTCCCAACTGGATCTGCAAGTGTAGATTGTTAAAGCTCTTAGATTTGTCCAACAATAGCTTCAACGACTCCATTCCTCTATGTTTAAGGAACTCCAATCATCATCTTCAAGCGCTAAGTCTTCGTAACAACAGTTTTAGCGGAATTCTTCCAGACATATTTTTCAATGCTACCTATTTAGAAGCACTCGACGTTAGCCGCAACCAGCTGGAAGGAAAACTTCCAAAATCATTGATCAACTGCAAAGCAATGAAATTTTTGAATGTGGGAAGAAACAAAATCAAAGACAAGTTTCCATCTTGGCTGAGTTCTCTGCCACTGTTAAGCATCCTCATCTTAAGATCAAATGAATTCTACGGAACGTTGTATCATTCCCATGTATCCATTGTGTTTCAAAGTTTAAGGATCATTGATATATCACATAATGATTTCACTGGAACCTTGCCGCCTTTCTATTTCAACAGTTGGCGTAACATGACCACATCAACAGAAGAATATTTTACGTACATTGACATACCAGATTATGGTTCTAGCTATAATGATTCGATGGAAATGGTGCTTAAAGGAATAGATACAAAATTTGAGCGGATCCGAAGGGACTTCAGAGCCATTGACTTTTCAGGAAACAAGTTTTGTGGAAATATCCCTGGATCAGTGTTGAAGGAATTGCGTCTTCTCAACTTGTCAAGTAACGTATACACAAGCAATATACCTCAATCATTGGCAAATTTGACAAAGCTGGAGCAACTAGATCTATCTCGAAACCGACTGTCAGGTCAGATTCCTCAAGATCTTGGTAGCCTCTCTTTTCTATCAACCATGAACTTCTCCAACAACAATCTCGAAGGTCTAGTGCCACGAGGCACACAGTTTCAAAGGCAAAATTGTTCTTCATTCATGGACAACCCTAAACTCTACGGTCTTGAGGATATATGTGAAAAAACTCATGTCCCGAATCAAGCACCACAAGAATCCGAGGAGTTCTCAGAGCCAGAAGAACAAGAAATTAACTGGATAGCAGCGGCAATAGCCTATGTACCTGGTATCTTATGCGGGTTGGTGATTGGACATATCTTCTTCGCTTCACATAAACACGAGTGGTTCATGGAAAAAGTCTATCAGCTCAGAATATTCACAATAAATACTCGTTGAACACCATCATTTTTAGTCTCTCAAAGTGTTTGTGAAACATATGTATTTGTGATGAATTTGTCAGATGTGTGTTCTCCAAAAACTCGTTAGCGTTTGTAATTTTTGTTTTTGTACGTTTGTAGTGGTATTTCATATTATATATTTTTGGCTTGAGAATGCATTAAGAAACTTCTTCCGACTCAAATCTCAACTTGAAACTAACGCCATTAGCACCGTCTTTTACCACATTCAAGTCAAGCAATGGTAGAACGACCAAATGAATGAAACAACTAGTCCTGCGACTTCGGTTAACGAAACCAAACCAAGCCGGTTTTTTTGGGTTATCGATTAACCAAAGTTTCTCTAGGAACAAATTTTGGGTCGGTTTTTTTTTTCCTTGAAAATTCTATTAAAATCGATTAAATATGGATATTTTCAGTGAAATTCGGGTAATTTGGTTCGGTTAAATTAGGTTATTCATAAAAACTGGTCTAATTTTGGTTTAAATGAGTCTTTGGTATAATTTGGTTTAGAAAAAATTGAAAACAAAAATACGGTTAACTGATCGGTTTGGTCGAACCGAACCAAACCAAACCAGTAACCGAATTGGTTTTGAAATGTTGTTAATCGGTTCAACCTGAATAAACAAACCCAAACCAAAAAACCAAAAATCTCAGTTTGGCTAGCTCGGTTTGGTTAAAATCTGAAAGCCTAGAAAAAACCCCAAAACAATGGAACCAGATGCCAATGCGTATGTAAAATTCATAAATGCAATGGTCATTCTACCTATAACTCCAAAAGGTTAAAAGATTATAAAGTAGAAAGATACAAATTAGTCAGACTTTTTGACAACTTGGAGATCTCACAACAGAAGAGTCTGATTGGAAGTTCTTGTTAGGGTTTATCTCATATTCCTAAATCAGAAAATTCTTCTTCATTATTTGTAACGATAAAAACCTCGATATCCTCGACAAAAACCTCGTTATCCTTCTTCACCAATCTCCCTCGTTTTTCTTCATCAATAATAAATCTTCACTCTTTGTTCTCAAACGATCTCCATACACGAGAAATCATGTAGACATGCAGCATATTCATCTTTGGCATATAAACAAAAACTTCGATATGAAAGAAAGAAGGAACGTGATTTTGATATTCAAAAAGGTCCACATTTTTTTTTATAGGATTTTAAACTAGCTAGAACACATATTCTGAATTTGTAGAATGTAATCTCAAAAACATAAACGTTTTCCTTAAATATTAGATTGCATAAAGATTTTTTATGATATGATATGATATGATTTTATGATATGATTTCCTTTATTTTCAGAATTCTAGAAACAATAAGAATTGTTGTTCTGGATTAGTAGAACACAATGTGAACGATAGATAACATATTCTAACTTATCGTAGAAATAGAGTAAAGAGTAAATTACATCTTCCAAGTAATAGTAGAACATGGTGTAAACTATAGAATTCGTATTCTAAAATTTTAGAACGTCTCCATAATCTGTGTTCTAGAACCATAGAATATATATGAGTTCTATAAATTTGTAGAACATGTACAATATATAGAATACATAATCTAAAATTTCGTAGAAAATGTATTAAAGACAAGATAAATTCTAAACTACTAGAATATTTTTTTCAATCCAAATCATGTAAAAATTTCCTATTTTCTATCATCTTTCCATATCAAATCATTATTCGATTTTGTTTTTTACTTTTTTGGTTTTTTCTTTAAAGAAAAAAGTGGATAAAACTAATACAAAGACAATTTAGATATAAAATGCAACTTTTGAATAAATATATATTTGGACAAATCAAAAAGAAAAATCCTTAATTTTCAACTTTCCCAATAAAGTTCACAGAAACTCAACAAGCCCCACGATGACACATTAGTAATCGATCTAGAAGAATGTGAGATTTCAAGAATATTGATCAATAGTGAAAGCTCTGTGGATCTCATTTTCCTAGAAATTGTACGACAAATGAAAAAAAAAAAAAAGACATTCGTTTATAACAAATATATAGAGCAATTTATTTCTATATGGTTATGAATTTGGGTGTAAGGAATGCAGGTGCAACATTCCAAATCAGCCACTAACTGTTCTTTGATCAACTCGGAAAGACAATGGAAGTTTATAAAAATGACATGTTGGTAAAATCAACCAATGCGGATGATATGTTAATTCGTTGATTAGCAAATAATTAAGGAACGGTGGCTAGCATTTGGAACCCAAATTCTAAAGCGCTTGAGGTTTATTTCTCACCACCGTGAGAATCTTGTGGAGAATGTTGTACGCGGGACAAGAGAAGGGACATGCAATCAAAGAATAAGTGGTCTTTTAGATTCATTCGCCGAGCTATTTAGGAGACAAGTTTGTTCAACATCCAGCCCCCATGAGACAACTCGACCTGGTGTCATGTTTAGGGACAACCGATTTACACCAGATCGGAGGAGACCATGAAATACAAGGACGAGAGATTCTGATACAATTCCACACTTTCTTGGAGAGAATGTTGATAAGACAAGAAGAGTGTGCAGAAGCTGAGGGGAAGAGAAACAGGGGAAGAATGATCAAGTGGGAAAGACTCTTCTCAATCAAAGGCTTTGCCGTTTGGAGAGAATTTTAAAGAAAGACGTGGTGTTTGTGTTTCCTTTCTTTATGCTTGATTGTTGTGTGAAGAAGGCGCTATGAGTCTTTGGAGTTTAGACCATGATCACTATGATCATATCATGATTGGAGTCTTCATATTGTGATTGTGTTGAGATATCAATCAGAGTCCCACATCGGAAGTTTAAACAAAAAGAGTCTAATATATAAGTAGTGTCCAACTTTGATTAGTATGAGGCTTTTTGGGAAGGAGCCCAAAGACAAATCTGTGCGGATTTTGCCACTTGGGCCCAAAGTGGACAATATCATAACAAGTGGTATCAGAGCCACTTTGAAAAAAGGTGGATCTGGAGAAGCGGGCATGCGCTATATTCATTGTCAGAGGAAAGGCCCTCAAGGTGACCTCATGATTAAGGGTGATGCTCTGGTGAATTGTGTCGAAAGTCTTCCTAACGGTGCTCTAAGGGTTAGGTGAAGAATTCCGTTGGTGATTACGACTGTACAATATGAGTACCAGGTTTCCTTGGAGGTTGGAGGCCAAAGAATTGTGTGGTCCTTGGATTGAGTGGTGTCCAACTCTGATTAGTATGAGACCTTTTGAGAAAGAGCCCAAAAAAAATCTGTGCGGGCTTTGCCACCTGAACCCAAAACGGACAATATCATACTAATAAGAGAGTTGGGCATGGGCTTAAAAGCCCAACATTTTGCTATGAAACCATGATTTGTTATGCCTCGTAATTGGTGTTCGTCGGAGTTGTTATCGGAGTTCATATCAATAGAAGGAGTTTGCAGTTGAGAGCTTAACAAATGTCTTATGCACTCATTCTGCGATCGTCTAAACAAGTGAATCACTACAAGCAGAAGGTTGGACAGTTGTGATGAAGTTGAGCATCTGATCTAGCCTGTGTTAGATGAGTTTTGTAACATAGTATCACTTATAATCTTGAATCCATAATCTTGATTTATAACCGAGTATCACTTAACAGAGTACCAAGATTCTCTATAGAAATAGTTTTTTGTATTGACTTATAATCTTGAATCCATGTTGTGCTGAACCAGGGACTAGTAGGGATTTAAACAAAATTTTGACCATTTTGCGAATTCGTAAATCAGAGCTTGTGTGATCTAAATCCTTACATGAATCAGATCAAAGAGTATAAGTTCTCTCATGAGCTCCCTATACCAATTTTGACATATGAACGATTATATTCAGAATTTTTTTATTTGTTTTTCTTTCTTGCATATCTCCTATGTGAATCTTCGGTTAAAGTTTACGAGTGTGGATTTACAATATTGTTATCTATAAGGCTAACTAATTACGTATATAAAGTTGCTTCTGTAAAATCTTGCATTCCTACTATATGATCGTTTGGTTATGATGCCTTTTCTGTATTATACTTCTCTGGTTTTCTTCAGATTCATTTAACAAAAGCTAGGTGGTCCTTCTGTCTCCGAGTACGAGAAGCTTCAAGCTGAGAAGTCTGATCTTCAAATAAAGTACAATGAGCTTTTGGCTAAACATCAAGAAACC
Source organism: Kernera saxatilis (assembly GCA_900406395.1). Lineage (NCBI taxonomy): Eukaryota > Viridiplantae > Streptophyta > Magnoliopsida > Brassicales > Brassicaceae > Kernera > Kernera saxatilis. The sequence continues at coordinate 21,808 of OVAY01000541.1, forward strand.
CTGAGAGAGGTATCGAGTCCTAACTTGAATCGAAAAAACGGATCGTTGAACCATTTATAGTTGATTAGCACATGAGTCCATCATATTGGCTTTTGCAATAGCTTTCTTCACCATCCATAATCTTTAGTAAACATTTTGACTCTTCCTTTATATACTGAAGTGCTTAAAATCAGTTTTGGCATATTGTATTTATATGGTTAATGTTGTAGTTAGATGGAGTGAATTGCATTTCAAGAAACTCTTCAAAAGATGATGAAGATAGAGAAGCCATTGATGACGAACACACGACCTTTGTGACTCCTCCTCGTTATTGTATATGTAATTCTCATCGTCACATTTCTATCTCCATTAATGTTGTTTTGAGTAATATTTTCAATTGTCATTTTGGTTTCCTATACGCATTTAAGGCAGCCAAAGGAAAAAAAACAAAAAAAACAAAAAAAAAAAAAACAAAACCATGCATAGATCAAATCACTCTTGTCTGAAAATGAGACTTTTACTTCACAGCAAGAAGTCCCATTTCGCACGGCATTATTTTGAGACACAAATTTGTGTAAAGACTTGAGAACAAGACAAAACTGTAAAGATTTGACTTTATCAATCAAATAGTAAGGTTAAGAGTAGTGATAAAGACTTGACTTGATAAATCAACCGAAGTGAGTTGACGCAAAACTTTCCAAAGTCAAGAGCTCCACAAATAAATTAGAGTTTTCTTCTATTTTAAAAGCATTACATAACCTATTTTACTTCACATTACAAAAAAAAAAAAGTGATATGATGGATCGAAGCCATTTTTATTGTTATATATTCTTCTTGTCTACCCTCCTACTATACACTCTTGCTTCTACTCTGACCCGCCATTGCCGGCACGACCAGAGGGATGCTCTTCTGGAATTCAAAGGTGAGTTTCCAATTCTTCCGTATGATCCAATTCTAAAGTACACACCATTGACCTCATGGAATAAGAGTAGTGATTGCTGTTCTTGGGAGGGTGTCCAATGCGATGATAAATCTCGCAATGTGATTTCTCTTTCACTTGTGTCCATCCCTCTCAACATCTCCTTGAAACCAAATAGCAGTCTTTTCAAACTCCAACATCTTGACTACCTAAACCTTAGAGGTTGCAATCTCTATGGAGAGATTCCTTCTTCATTAGGACACCTTTCTCTTCTCACGTATCTTGATCTTGGGAGAAATGAATTCGTAGGTCAATTCCCAACTTCAATCGCAAATCTAAACCAACTAAAAACCTGGATCTTAGCAAAAACAACTTCAATGGCATGCTTCCACATGACATGAGTGGATTCCACAACTTGGATTATTTTGATGTGAGTGAAAACTCATTTTTCGGGCCTTTTCCTAAATCCTTGTTCTCGATTCCTTCTCTTATATCTGTTCGTTTGGGGAGAAACCAATTCAAGGGACCTATAGAGTTTGGGAATACATCTTCATCCTCTATTATCTATTATCTACACCTTGATAGTAACCAATTCGACGGCCCAATCCCCGAATCTACTTGTGAATTTCCCAATCTCGAAGAGTTAGATCTTAGTAACAACAATTTCATTGGACCAATCCCTAGATGTATATCCAAGTTAGTCCACCTCATAGTTCTTAATCTTTCCAGAAATAAGTTGGAAGGCCAAGTACCAGGTTGCTTACGTAGAGTTCAGACGGTGAAGCTTTCTCACAACTCTTTTACCAGTTTTGGAAAATCATGGGAAGTTGTCAATGAAACAGAAATGTGGGAAGTTCTCGATCTTAATTCAAATTCATTTCAAGGACCATTGCCCCATTGGATCTGCAAGCGTAGATTTCTAAGGATCTTAGATTTGTCCAACAATAAGTTCAACGGCTCAATCCCTCTATGTTTAAAGAACTCCAGTCTTAGCGGAATTCTTGAAGCGCTAATTCTTCGTAACAACAGTTTTAGCAGAATTCTTCCAGACATATTTGTCAATGCTACCTATTTGGAAGCACTCGACGTTAGCCGCAACCAGCTGGAAGGAAAACTTCCAAAATCATTGATCAACTGCAAAGCAATGGAAATTTTGAATGTGGGAAGAAACAAAATCAAAGACAAGTTTCCATCTTAGCTGAGTTCTCTTCAATGGTTAAGAGTCCTCATCTTTAGCTCAAATGAATTCTACGGGCCGTTGTATCATTCCCACGTATCCATTGGGTTTCAAAGTTTAAGGGTCGTTGATATATCACATAATGATTTCACTGGAACCTGACCACATCAACCGAAGAATATTTTACGTATATGGACATAGCAGGATATGATTCTAGCTATAGTAATTCGATGGAAATGGTGCATAAAGGAACATATACAAATTTTGAGCGGATCCGAATGGACTTTAGAGCCATTGACTTTTCAGGAAACAAATTTTGTGGAAATATCCCTGGATCTATTGGATTATTGAGGGAATTGCGTCTTCTCAACTTATCAGGTAACTCATTCACAGGCAATATACCTCAATCATTGGCAAATTTGACAAAGTTGGACGAACTAGATCTATCTCGAAACCAACTGTCGGGTCAGATTCCTCGAGATCTTAGTAGTCTCTCATTTCTGTCAACTATGAACTTCTCCGACAACAATCTCGAAGGTCCAGTACCGCGAGGTACACAGTTTCAAAGGCAAAATTGTTCTTCGTTCATGGACAATCCAAAACTCTACGGTCTTGAGGATATATGTGGTGGAAAAACTCATGTCCCAAATCCTCCACCACAAGAATCCGAGGAATTATCAGAGCCAGAAGAACAAGGAATTAGCTGGATAGCAGCGGCAATCGGCTACGGACCTGGTGTCTTTTTCGGATAGGTTATTGGACATATCTTCTTCATTTCACGTAAACATGAGTGGTTCATGGAAAATTTCTATAAGGCTAGAGCAGTCACACAGAAACTCTCGTTGAACACCATCTCTTGTAGTCTCTCAAAGTGTTTGTGAAACATATGTATTTGTGATGAATTTGTCAGACGTCTTTTCTCCTAAAACTCATTAGCGTTATTGTCTATTTTATTGTTTTGTAATAAACGTTTTTGTGGTATTTCATATTTTATATTTGGTGATTTCATATATTATATTTTGGCTTGAAATAGTTTGGTTTGAAAATGCATTCAGAAACTTCTTCCTACTGAAATCTCAACTTGAGATTAACTCTATTAAGAAAGTCTGTGTAGGACCCTCTTTTACCATATTTAAATCGAGCAGTCAAACGAGACCCGACTCAAAGCAAAAATATTTTAAGAAAGTTTTAGCTATATATAAAAATCGGAGCCTATATTAGTTTTATTTTTTTTGTCGTCTGAGATATCATCATTACAAATATTTGATTAATCCTAATGATACTCGACTATCTTACAATTATAATGAACAGTTTCCACGAACAACAATTACACGACGCAGCTCTCTCCCTGTAACACTCGGATCCACCATAGACGGTTCTGCATGTACAACATCCCTATGATGGACATGTTCTCTCCGCAACACACGAGACCACGACGGACGGCTCTAACTGCAGCACTCTGAAACCTCAGATAAGCCTTGTCATCATTAATCTGTAAAAAATTATGTTTTCTGGGACTCGAACCCCATACCTGGTGTATAAACTTTTAAACCTTTGACCACTTGGACCAAGGGGCTTCCACCGGAGCCTATATTAGTTAAAACACTATTTTAACATATCAAATATACCTTTAACAAAAATTGAACATTTCTAAAAATATTTTTTTTCCCTTCTAAATCTTTCGTTGGTTTCTAGAGAAATACTCTATCATTTTTCTATTTTTCTTTTGCTGTCGTTGAGATTATTCACCAATTGTCTTTTTGTTTCTTCTAAATATTTAGTATGTTTCCACTAAATAATTACTCAGCATTTGTCTCTTTTTCTTTTTGGGTCGTTGAAATTATTCACTAATTGCTTTTTTTTCTTCTAATTATTGGTTGGTTTCCACTAAACAATTACTCATCATTTCCCTCCTTTTCTTTTTGTGTCGTTGAAATTATTCACCATAAAAGACTAGCTAAAGCACATACGACATAAAATATTAACTGAAATTGAAAAGGCTTGACAAATAGCTAAAGCAATGGAGTTGATGCAAAACTTTCCAAGTCACAGAAATGAATGAGAGTTTCTTCTATTTAAAAGACGAAGCCACAGAAGCATTACATAACCTAATATTACCCTAAAAACCAAAAAAAAAGATATGATGGTTCGAAGCCATTTTTATTGTTATTTCTTCTTCTTGTTTTGCCTCCTTCTATACACTCTTGCTTCTCCTATGTCCTTCCATTGCCGGCACGACCAGAGGGATGCTCTTCTGGAATTCAAAGATGAGTTTCAAATTCTTCCATATGACTCAATTGCTAATTACACACCGTTAAGCTCATGGAACAAGAGCAGCGATTGCTGTTCTTGGGAGGGCGTCGAGTGCGATGCTAAATTTGGCAAGGTAATTTCACTTTTATTTTGGGACATCTCTCTCAACATCTCTTTGAAACCAAATAGCAGTCTTTTCAAACTCCAACATCTTCGTTACATAGACCTTACACGTTGCAATCTATATGGAGAGATTCCTTCTTCATTAGGAAACCTTTCTCATCTCACATATCTTGTCCTTAGCGGAAATGAATTCGTAGGTCAATTCCCCACTTCAATCGGAAACCTAACCCAACTAAAAAACCTAGATCTTAGCAAAAACAACTTCAATGGCATGCTTCCACATGACATGAGTGGATTCTACAACTTGGATTATTTTGATATGAGTGAGAACTCACTTTCCGGGCCTTTTCCTAAATCCTTGTTCTCGATTCCTTCGTTAAGATATGTTTATTTGCGGAGAAACCAATTCAAGGGACCTATAGAATTTGGGAATACATCCTCTGTGTTGTCTTATCTAGACATTGATAGTAACCAATTCGATGGCCCAATCCCCGAATCTACATGTGAATTACCCAATCTCGAAATATTAGATCTTAGTTACAACAACTTCATTGGGCCAATCCCTAAATGTATATCCAAGTTAGTCAACCTCTATTATCTTCACCTTTCCAGCAATAAGTTGGAAGGCCAAGTACCAGGTTGTTTACAGAGAGTGAAGACGGTGGGGCTTTCATATAACTCTTTTAGCAGTTTTGGAAAATCATGGGAAGTTGTCAATGAAACACAAATCCAGATGTTGGATCTTAATTCGAATTCATTTCGAGGACCAATTCCCAATTGGATCTGCAAGTGTAGATTTTTAAGGATCTTAGATTTGTCCAACAATAGCTTCCACGGCTCCATTCCTTTATGTTTAAGGAACTCTATTCATAATCTTGAAGCGCTGATTCTTCGAAACAACAGTCTTAGCAGAATTCTTCCAGACATATTTGTCAATGCTACTAGATTAGCATCACTTGACGTTAGCCGCAACAAGCTGGAAGGAAAGCTTCCAAAATCATTGATCAACTGCAAAGCAATGGAAATTCTGACGGTGGGAAGAAACAAAATCAAAGACAAGTTTCCATCTTGGTTGAGTTCTATGCCATGGTTAAGAGTCCTCATCTTAAGATCAAATGAATTCTACGGGCCGTTGCATCATTCCCACGCATCCATTGGGTTTCAAAGTTTAAGGGTCGTTGATATATCACATAATGATTTCAATGGAACCTTGCCGCCTTTCTATTTTTATAGTTGGCGTAATATGACCACATCAACCGGAGGATATTATGAATTTGATACATACATGGACATACCAGCTGATCGTTCTAGCTATAGTGATTCGATGGAAATGGTGCATAAAGGAACAAATATGATATATGAGCAGATCCGGCATGACTTTAGAGCCATTGACTTTTCAAGAAACAAATTTTGTGGAAATATCCCTGTATCCATTGGTGTGTTGAAGGAATTGCGTCTTCTCAACATGTCAAGTAACCTATTCACGGGCAATATACCTCAATCATTGGCAAATTTAACAATGCTGGAGGAACTAGATCTATCCCAAAACCAACTGTCAGGTCAGATTCCTCGAGATCTGGGTAGCCTCTCATTTCTATCAACCATAAACTTCTCCGGCAACAATCTTGAAGGAGCAGCACCGCGAGGCACACAGTTTCAAAGACAAAATTGTTCTTCATTCATGGACAACCCTAAACTCTACGGTCTTGATGATATATGTGGTGGAAAAACTCATGTCCCAAATCCTGCACTACAAGAATCCGAGGAATTATCAGAGCCAGAAGAAAAAGGAATTAGCTGGATAGCAGCGGCAATAGGCTATGGACCCGGTGTCTTATGCGGATTGGTGATTGGACATATCTTCTTCGTTTCACATAAATATGAGTGGTTCATGGAAAAGTTCTATAAGCCCAAAGTAGTTACAATAACTACTCGTTGAACACCATCTCTTGTAGTCACCGTAAGGGTTTGTGAAGCATATGTATTTGTGATGAATTTGTCATATGTCTTTTCTCCTAAAACTCATTAGCGTTTGTAATTTTCTATTTTATTGTTTTTTAATAAACGGTTTTGGTGGTATTTCATATTTTATATTTTGGTGGTGTTAATTTCATATATTATATTTTAGCATGAAATATTGTGGTTTGAAAATGCATTCATAAACTTCTTCCTATTCAAATCTCAACTTGAGATTAACTCCATTAGGAAATTATGTGTGTAGGACTCCTAATGGAGTTAATCTCAAGTTGAGATTTGACTGCTCGACTTAAATATGGTAATGGTCCTACATTTGGATGTTAATAATGGCTGAAACTTCAAAGGATGGCCCTGGCACTAATACTCTGATCCTTATTTTTGTTTTTTGGAAATTTTGTCGAATTCAATTAGGGCTGAGCTCAATGTGGAAAATGGTTTAAACAGGAATACCCCAATTGAGGCTTATGATTTTTTTTTTTAATAAATAATCATTTGCTTTACGATGTAAATTGTGTTTTCTAAAAGGAAGAAAAAGAGAGAAACCTATCACATTTTTCCGTCAAAACTGCAAAATCGTGTTTTCTCGTAAAAACCGCAAATCACATTTTTCAGTCAAATGACTCAAATCCACAAAATCATATTTTTTCGCCAAAACCGTAAAATCATATTTTCTCGCCAAAACCGTAAAATCATGTTTTCCCGCCAGAATCGTAAAATTGTATTTTCCGGCGAAAACCGTAAAATCATATGTTTTTACCAAAACCGTAAAATATTATTTTTTTCCGTCAAAACTGTAAAATTATGTTTTTCCGTCAAAACCACAAAATTGTATTTTCCCGCCAAAATCGTAAAACCGTATTTTTCACCAAAACCTCAAAATATATATTTTTTGTCAAAACCGTAAAATTGTATTTTTCCGCCAAAACTGTAAAACCGTATTTTCTGCCAAAATCGTAAAATCATATTTTTCTGCCAAAACAGAAAAATCATGTTTTACATAAAATTAGTAATGTTATTTATAAAATAGAAGTAAACAATTTCAACCTATAAAAATAAAAATATTAAAAAAAACTAGTAACCTTAAAAATGATTACAACAGGGTTGAACAGGGTCGAGTCCTATATTACAAACTTTGGTGGGCTCAAAAAGGGTTTTGACTAATTTATGGCCGAGCTTTACATAAACAGGACTGGGCCGGGCCGAGCTTGGCCGACCTTTTCATAAACAAGGCTAGGCTGAGCCAAAATACCCTATTTAACATCCCTATGTAGGACCATCTTTTACCATATTTAAGTCGAGCAAGCAAACAAGCAAAAATATTTTAAGAAAATTTTAGCTATATATAAAAATTGGAGCCTATATTTGTTAGAAAAACACTATTTTAACATATCAAATATACCTTTAAATTGAACATTTCTTACAAATTGTTTTGAGCCTCAGTGCTCTGATACCATGTTAACAAACAAGAAAGCTCGAGAGTGAAGATGAAATGGGAAAATATTTTCGGTTATTTCTGTCAAGAGTAATGGTTCGTACATATGATCTCATATAGAAAAAGAGAATTTCGGTTTACAATGAATTAACTGAATCTTAATTACATTTGGTTCTACTCAACCAAACTTGATAGTTTGAGATGGCCATATACATGCGTGTGGTTATTAAAATTGGACAAAAATGAAACATTTGCCTTGACTCCAGTAAACAATCCTCAGGAAGTTAAACCAGATTTCTATTTGTAAGTTTACCGTCAAGGGAAGACTTATTAAAGCTGCCAAGTCAGTTCCACTAATCCTTTTCTTTTTATGTCGTTGAAATTATTCAATAATTACTTTTTTTTCTTCTTATTATTTGGTTTGTTTCCACTAAACAATTACTCATCATTTTCCTCCTTTTCTTTATGTGTCGTTGAAATTATTCACCATAAAGACTAGCTCAAGCACATACGACATAAACTATTAACTTAAATTGAAAAGGCTTGACAAATAGCTAAAGAACATCGAGTTGATGCAAAACTTTCCAAGTCACATAAATGAATGAGAGTTTCTTCTATTTAAAAGACGAAGCCACAAAAGCATTACATAACCTAATATTACCCTAAAAACCAAAAAAAAAATAAGATGGTTCGAAGCCATTTTTATTGTTATTTCTTCTTCTTGTTTTGCCTCCTTCTATACACTCTTGCTTCCCCTATTTCCCGCCATTGCCGGCACGACCAGAGGGATACTCTTCTGGAATTCAAAGGTGAGTTTCCGATTCTTCCATATGATCCAATTGCAAAGTACAAACCGTTGAGCTCATGGAACAAGAGCAGCGACGATTGTTGTTCTTGGGAGGGTGTCGAGTGCGATGCAAGATTTGGCAAGGTGGTTTCACTTACAATTTGGTACATCTCTCTCAACATCTCTTTGAAACCAAATAGCAGTCTTTTCAAACTCCAACATCTTCGTTACCTAGACCTTAGATATTGCAATCTCGATGGAGATATTCCTTCTTCATTAGGAAACCTTTCTCATCTCACATATCTTATCCTTAGCGGAAATGAATTCGTAGGACAATTCCCCACTTCAATCGGAAACCTGACCCAACTAAGACACCTGGATCTTAGCGGAAACAACTTCAATGGCATGCTTCCACATGACATGAGTGGATTCCACAACTTGGAGACTTTTGATGTGAGTGAAAACTCATTTTTCGGGCCTTTTCCAATATTGTTGTTCACGATTCCTTCATTACAATTTATTATCTACACCTTGATAGTAACCAATTCGACGGCCCAATCCCCGAATCTACTTGTGAATTTCCCAATCTCCACGGGTTATATCTTAGTAACAACAATTTCATTGGGCCAATCCCTAGATGTATATCCAAGTTAGTCAAGCTTTTTGATCTTGATCTTTCCAGCAATAAGTTGTAAGGCCAAGTACCTGGTTGCTTATGCAGAGTGAAGACAGTGAGGCTTTCCACAACTCTTTTAGCAGTTTTGAAAAATCATGGGAAGTTGTCGATGAAACAGTTATGTGGGCGTTGGATCTTAATTCAAATTCTTTTCGAGGACCATTTCCCAATTGGATATGCAAGCATAGATTTTTAGACATCTTAGATTTGTCCAATAATAGCTTCGACGGCTCAATTCCTCTATGTTTAAGGAACTCTATTCATGATCTTGATGCGCTAATTCTTCGTAGCAACAGTTTTAGCGGAATACTTCCAGAAATATTTGTCAATGCTACCAGCTTAGAAACACTCGACGTTAGCGGCAACAAGTTAGAAGGAAAACTTCCAAAATCATTGATCAACTGCAAAGAATTGGAATTTTTGAATGTGGGAAGAAACAAAATCAAAGACAAGTTTCCATCTTGGCTGAGTTCTCTGCAACGGTTAAGCGTGCTCATCTTCGGTTCAAATGAATTCTACGGGCCGTTGTATCATTCCCACATATCCACTGGGTTTCAAATTTTAAGAGTCATTGATATATCACATAATCATTTCAATGGAACCTTGCCGCCTTTCTATTTCTACAGTTGGCGTACCATGACCACATCACCCGAATATTATCTCAACCCGTACATGTCCACAATGGGAAATAGTTCTAGCTATAGTGATTCAATGGATATGGTGCATAAAGGAACATACACAAAATTTGAGCGGATCCGAAAGGACTTTGGAGCCATTGACTTTTCAGGAAACAAATTTTGTGGAAATATCCCTGGATCTATTGGTGTGTTGAAGGGATTGCGTCTTCTCAACTTGTCAGGTAATGCTTTCACGGGCAATATACCTCAATCATTGGCAAATTTGACAAAACTGGAGGAACTAGATCTATCTCGAAACCAACTGTCAGGTCAGATTCCTCGAGATCTTGGTAGCCTCTCTTTTCTGTCAACCATGAACTTCTCCAACAACAATCTCGAAGGTCCAGTGCCGCGAGGTACACAGTTTCAAAGGCAAAATTGTTCTTCATTCATGGACAACCCCAAACTCAAAGGTCTTGAGGATATATGTGCAAAAACTCATGGTCTGAATCCTCCACAACAAGAATTGGAGGAATTATCAGAGCCAGAAGAACAAGGAATTAGCTGGATAGCAGCGGCAATAGGCTATGGACCTGGTGTCTTTTGCGGATTGGTGATTGGACATATCTTCTTCGTTTCACATAAACATGAGTGGTTCATGGAAAAGTTCTATAAGGCCAGAGCAGTCACCAGAAACTCTCGTTGAACACCATCTCTTGTAGTCTCTCCAAGTGTTTGTGAAGCATATGTATTCGTGATGAATTTGCCAGATGTCTTTTCTCCTAAAACTCATTAGCGTTTGTAATTGTCTATTTTATTTGTTTTGTAATAAATGTTTTTGATGGTATTTGATATTTGATATTTTGGCTTGAAAATGCATTCATAAACTTCTTCCTACTCAAATCTCAACTTGAGATTAACTCCTTTAGGAACTGTCTTTTACTACATTGAAGTGGAGCAGTCAAACTCAAACGGAATCCGACTCAAAAACAATTTTTTGTTTAAAGAAAATTTCAGCTATATATATAAATTGAAATATATATTTCTTAAAAACACTATTTTAACATATCAAATATACCTTTAACAAAAATTTGAACATTGCTTACAATACAAATAGTTTGAAATGGCCATGTGTTATAAAAAGAAAAATACGCCATTAAAAAAATGTACGAAAATGAAAAATTTACCTTCATTGAACAAGGGAAGACTTATTTCAGCTGCTAAGTTTTTTTTTTTTCTAAACCTTTGGTGTAGGCCTAGACAAAATACCCGAAACCAAAAAAACCAAACTGAATCCGACTCGGAAAAAAGATCCATACAAAAATTTGGTAAAATGCTACCAAATAAAACCGAGCAAAAATTTGGTTTGTATAATCCATACAAAATTTTTGATTTGGATCGGTTATCAATTTTAGAGGAATTTTGGTATATATTAGTAAAATTTTGCATAATTCGATTTATGTTGGTTAACAAAAATTAGAAGAAATAAAAACAAAAACAAAAAAAACCGAATAACCGTTCACTTTTGATGAACCGAATAGAACCGAACCGGTAACCAAATTCAGAAAGCTGCCAATCGGTTCACCACTACTAATCGACTCCTAACCGAAATGACCAAACCTCGGTTCGGTTTATGCTATTGTAAATTAATGTGAGAAATGGTAACTCGAACCTAGAAAGCGAGAAAGCGACCCATTTCCCGCCTAAACTCCTTCGCCGGCGATGGAATCGGCGACACAGACGGCGGAGTACATCGAATCCATGACGGAGTTTCTGGTAAACCACTATTCCGATCAGCTCCGTGACATCTCTCTCTCTTCCGATCCCAAACTTCACTACCCTCTCTTCATCGAGTATGCTCTATTTCTTCTCCCTTACTCTCTGTCTCTCTTTCTCCATGATTCTTCTTTCTACTTACTGCATTATACACTCTTTAGATTCGCAGAACTCGTTGATGATAATCCGTTTCTGGCGCATCTTGTTTTCTCCAATCCCGAACAGTATCTTCGTCACTTCAACGATTCAGCCATTTTAGCTCATGTATGTACTCAATTCGACGATGAATCATCTTTTGCTTTTGGATTTTATAGTTTAATTTTTCCTCAATTGTGAATCAGTTGAGGTGGATTTTGTCTTTGGGTTTAGAAAATTGCGTTGGAGCATATGAAGAAATTTGAGAACAAGATTGGGATTGAGAAGAGATTTATACATGTTCGTATAAACACTTGTGGATCCCCTCTAGAACGAAGCTCTGGTGTGTTACTTTCCTCTATTTACAGAAACTCCTGTTTTTCGAGTTTATTCGGTTTCTTCTTAGCTAGTCTTGGTTTTGCCACAGAAACTTTCCCGAGTATTGGTCGTGTTAGAGTAAAGCACCGTGGGATTCTCCTGATGTTGAAAGGCACAGTGATTCGGTCCGGGACTGTCAAAATGTACGAGGGAGAGAGGATGTATAGATGCAGAAAATGCAAGTACATGTATGTTTTGTGTTGTGCTTGAAACTGGTTATGCATTTTGTGTTCACCTCTTGTTCCCTTTTAGTCTATTAGCTATCTGAGTGTTGATTCCTTTTATAGATTTCCTCTTTTCCCTGAGTTGGAATCAATAAACTCAATTGTGAAACCGCCCGTTTGTCCTTCCCAGGTTTGTCACATTTCATTCTTTTACTGGATTGCGAATAGACTCAGACTCGGTCTCTGAAATCGCGTTCCTAGCTTTCATTTTCTTCAAAAAAACTGATCTTTTGTAGTCTTTTGAAATCTTTAACTTCGGGTGACAGCGGTCAAAATCTTGTGAAGGCATAAACTTTGATCCTGTGGATGATACAGTCACACGCCATGATTATCAAGAAATCAAAATCCAGGAAAATACTCAGGTTTTAGGAGTTGGGGTTATCCCAAGGTCCATTCTAGTCGTCCTGAAAGATGACCTTGTTGACAATGTTAAAGCTGGAGGTACAACACTATGGCTTTTGTTTGTTCGTTTTTATTCTAATTATTACATATCCATAATTGCATAACTGCTCAGCCTCCTGATATTGCTGTCAGTTACGTATTTATTAGTTTCTTTTTATGTAGATGATGTTGTTGTGTCTGGAATCTTGACTTCAAAATGGTCTCATGACTTAAAAGATGTTCGCTGCGACCTTGAACCTATGTTGATTGCCAACCATGTCAGGTAAATGGCTTGGAAACTTTGATAAAGCAATCCTTATTAATCATTTGTTTGTCTGAAACAGCTCTTAGTTCCCTCCAAAGTTTTATCCGGAGAGTTATTTTGGGTCTTTTATAGTTATTTTATCGTATTCTGAGTTACAACTTCAGTTATTAACTCTCTTTCTACCCCCTTTTCACCTGTTATCCTGCCCCTGTCTAGAAGAACTAATGAACTCAAATCAGAAATCGATATATCTGATGAGTTGATCGAGAAGTTCAAGAACTTTTGGAGCCACTTCAAAGATACGCCTTTGAAAGGTAAAAACTCACTGTTACTTGGAAACTATTCTGCCTGTTTGGTTGCAATTATTTTGAACAAGTTATTCCCCTGTCAAGTACTAAAGTAGAATGTTAGTTAAATTACTGTATGTTAAAATCTTTGGTATTTGATTAAGTCAGGGAGAAATGCTATCTTACGAGGTATCTGCCCCCAAGTCTTTGGTCTCTTCACTGTTAAGCTTGCAGGTAATGCTGTGTGCATATATTTTTTTGTCAACATCTCTTCTCATTGAATTGTCTAAAAAGATTTCCATGCATGTGCATTTGTTAATATGTAGTTGCCTTAACACTCATTGGAGGTGTGCAACATGTTGATGCTTCTGGTACAAAAGTACGGGGAGAGTCTCACTTGCTTCTTATTGGTGATCCAGGTTGGTGTCAACCAAAGTAGTTGTTTTCTTATATGTATGAATGTATGCCTCTGAAATTGTGGTTGAGTTCCAAATTTTCGCTCGAACTAAGTTGATTTGGAACAAGAGAGTACTTTACAAGAGATTTGAGAAAAATAAAACAGTTTTGTGTGTTCTTTTGTTACTAGCTGATTGAATTCAATATGGGAGTGTACTTTCATATGAACCCGCCTTTTACGGTTTAATATGTGACAGGCACTGGAAAATCTCAGTTCTTGAAGTTTGCTGCAAAACTAAGCAACAGAGCTGTAATCACAACAGGACTAGGAAGCACAAGTGCTGGATTGACTGTAACTGCAGTGAAGGATGGAGGTAAGCACTCCAATCTTTTGCCTATATCTTGTGTTGAGTCCTTCAAACACTTTTTTTCCGATTAATCTTATAAATTTATTTTTAGGAGAGTGGATGTTGGAGGCTGGGGCTCTTGTTCTTGCAGATGGTGGACTTTGCTGTATAGACGAATTTGATAGGTAGTCTCCAAATGCCAGACGGTAGAAACATCTATTATAAGAATATTTTGCATTAATCCGTAGTGGTATGATTTTCATTGAACTTGAAGTGTTCTTGTGGTCATGTGTATATATGGACTCTTGACACAGACAAAAGAGCATTCATTGGTGAATAATGGTCAGCCTAACATGATTAACATTTTAGGATTTTTTCCTTCCAATTTGCATCGAGTTTGGTTCTATCGCTTCTTCCGTGGGAGACTTACCTACAACTAAAGCGCTTTTTTCTTTTTCTTTCTGGAAGCATGAGAGAGCATGACAGAGCAACCATACATGAAGCAATGGAGCAACAAAGTATAAGCGTTGCCAAGGTATATTTAACTTTTTGTTTCAGCATCAGATCCATTATTCAAGTTATCGCTCCAACTTAATCAGTTTATGCCTTATTTTGTTTCTGAATTTGTCTGTTTCTTTTTGTGTTTGTTAATTTTTAGGCTGGCCTTGTAACGACTCTTAGCACAAAGACAATCGTCTTCGGTGCTACAAATCCTAAAGGACAATATGATCCCGATCAGTGTATCCATTTTAGATTGAGTAGACCTAACAAGCTTTTGCAATATCACCTAAAAGAGGCTTACATTTCTTCCTTGAATCATCAGTTGAGAAAGCATTCCTGTTTCACTTGTTCTGATATTTTTCTTCAGGAAGTTCTTAACTGAATCTAGCTCTTTCTGTCAACACTGCGCTTTCGGGTCCCTTGTTGAGCAGATTTGATATCGTACTCGTTCTCTTAGATACAAAAAATCCCGAATGGGATGCAGTTGTATCCTCTCACATCCTTGCCGAGGTATGTTCCCTTAAAGAAGTCTTTATTGTAGCACAGAGTCTATAAATGTGAGAAACTATATGAATTTTATGTTTAATAATTTGATGACACCAACTCAGGTGCAAATAGAGCAAGGCAGAGATGTCGATGATCTGACAACTATTTGGCCACTACCGATTCTTCAAAGGTATCCAATGTGCAAATAGATTTTGAAATTCACAATCTAGAAGAGTTACAACTGTTTAATCCTAGCTGATAATACATTCGTGACTGCTAGTCAATTCTTATATCCTGACCTATTCAGGTACATTCAGTTTGTAAAACGAAACTTCAGGCCGGTCCTATCAAAGGAAGCAGAAGAAATTATTTCAAGTTATTATCGACTCCAAAGAAGATCATCAAAACATAATGCAGGTACCTCCTGAAGAATACTTCTTTGTTCTGCAGATGCTAATTTTTTTGATAAACATGGAGTGTGATAATCGTGGAACAGTGTCCAGCTTCGAATCCTCTGATTTCATGGTTTAGACTTCTTCTAACTTATTTATATAGAAAATTTCTCTGCAAACTCCTTTATATTGGCGATAACCAAGATATAATGATTTGATCGATTTCAAACTAAAACATAAGGGGGAAGTTGCTGGGATCTGCTCTTCCATTGTCTAGTCTAGAACATCCTTAGGTTCTATGGGAATATATTTCATGTAATTTGATTTTACTCTGAAACGCAGCAAGAACAACCGTGCGGATGTTGGAAAGCTTAATCCGTCTGGCTCAAGGTATCTCTTTTCGTTATCCTTCATTATCAATTGAATTACTATAAAACAAGGGAAACAAAAAAGGATTAATGGTATAATGGTGTTCACAGCTCATGCAAGGATTATGTTCAGAAATGAGGTGACGCGATTGGATGCTATAACAGCAATCCTGTGCATTGAATCATCGATGACCATTTCAGCCATTGTAGACAGTATGGGGAATGCGTTGCACTCGAATTTCTCCGAAGAACCAGATCATGAATGTATCCTTTGTTCAGACATTACCTCCTATATGATCATTGTCTTCAGCATTTGACATTTGATAAAAGTTTTTTTTTGTATTTGAATTCCTTTAACATATAGCAACAAACAGACGCGAAGCAAGAGAAGCTCATACTTGAGAAGCTAAAAGGAGATGATATCTATAATTAGCGTATGCGATAAGAGGGTGATGATAGGTTTGCGCATAACCTCCTTCACGTTTCTTCTGCAAGTTTTCATTTGTATATAAACTGACTTATTCTGCAATTGAGAAAGGCTCTTTTGGGTTCCTTTTATATTATATCTTGAGAGCAAAATTGCTTTAAAAGATGCATGTAAAGAGGTTCTTCTACACAATTACTCAGGAGTTGCTTTATCTACATCTCTATCCTATTTTCGATTGCAAGCTTTTGCATTGACAAACCATGTTATTTTAATCTGTCAATATAAGAAAACATCATAGGCAATTCAAAAAACCTATGAAAAATGATACTAACCAATGAATCAAGTAGCAACTTGAAAACTATTGGAAAGCACAATTACACCAATCATTAACTTAAATTTTTTCATATACTCCTATAATGAGCATCTCCAACTCCACTCTATTTTTCACTCTATATTTAGAGTAACTCTATTTTCTACTCTATTTTAGAGTTGAACTTTTTATTTATAAAGTGGTCCTTTAACTTTTAAATCTTTTTATTTATAATTAAAACAAATAATAATAATAATGATTTATTGTAATAAAATAAGTTTTTCATTTAAATTACTAAATTATAGTATTATCAAAATTATATCACAATAAATAACATTTGTACTATGTCTATATTATTTGAAATAATTTGAAAAGTAATTTTTTTGGGTTTCTCCTATATTACAATTTGACAATTTCTTCTACAAACTCAAAAAAATTAAAAATTATATGACATAAAATGCTTATTACCATGAAATTATTATTTTTTATATGATGTAATTTTGGTTTTTTTATTTCATAAATATTTAATAATATCATTGAACAAAAAATAAAATCAACAGGGTTAAATTGTAAATTTTTATAAAATAAAAGATATTAGTAATAAAATATAAATAGAATATACTTAGAATATTTTATTTTAGAGTAAAAAATAGAGTAATACATTGGAGATAAACACAACCTTATTTTAATGTTACTATTTTAGAATGAAAAATAAAGTAATACATGGAGATGGTCTAACTTAAATATCTTAGTTTTCAAAGCTTGCAAAAACGTAGGCGATGCAATGGTTATATATATGCTTGATCAGGTTTGCGAAACTACGTACTTTTAGAGATAAACGAATCTTCTATTCTTCAGATTTGACTACTAGGGGTCACATATTTATAACTTCAATACTTATACTAGTTTGTCTATTTATAACAGGAGAAAAACAGATTACCAATGCATGCCTTTGACGCTTCTCGAGGCATGCTTAACCCTCCTTTGTCCGAGGTGGAGGAATTATTTAAGAGAATGTAAGCATCTTGATTCTTAATTTCTATCATCTTTTTCTGAAAGGTAATATAAACGAATTGCCAAGTGATTGATTTGCTCTCACAATTCTTGAATTTACGCCAACAAAAAAATTGTACTTAAGGATCAATTGTACTTAATGTTGAATCTAGCGGCATTGACTCTCTATTGTTAGAAGGTGGCAGGACAAATCATTCAAGATTTCGAATACCTATAAATCATGATGAGTTTACAACATGTTCAATGAATGCTAACTCATATATGGGATGAAGTGTCTATGATGAGCAAACACTATTAGTCATGGATATATAAGTTTATTTGATATTGGAAGTGTAGAGAACAAAGTACAAACCTTTTGTTTTCTTTATTCATAGGTGATTTCAAACAAATACTCCAATTAATCAATGGTGCTAGTAGGGGAGAAATGATTCTGACCGCACTAAATTCATCTTATTTTTGGGATCATTGTAAAAATGACTGAAGCTGACAAAGAATTTGCGGCTTCTCAAAAACGATCTAAGTGTTCATCTAGCAAAGGATACTAAAAAATTTATGAGTGGATATTAAATGTTGATGATCGAAGATTGCAGAGAAATTTACGAAGATCCTAAGTTTTTCCAAAAGAGAGCAGTTTTATACAAATATTAACTAACCCTTAAAAAAGGTTCATTTACAAACAATTCAAAATTCTGAGACAAAATCAAAATCTCCAAAAGAGAGAGAAATAAAAACTTTACTTTACAAATTGTCCCAAAAAGGAAAATAATGTATTTAATTTACTTGGAGAAGTGGACAAAAAAAGTCCCGTCTGCAAAAACCTACGGCTAAACCAAAGAGCCACTTGTTTTCATCACCACCTACATAAACCCTCTCTCTCTCCTCTGTAACGCTCTTCTTCTTCTTCATCGTCAAAATCTCAAACCTATGAGCGCTTCTGCAACTGCAAGGCACACCTCATGGATGGTGGCGACGGCGATCGCCGCCGTGGAGGCTCGCTGGAACTATCCTCTCCGTCTTTTCAACAAAGATGTCAAGCCTCGTCTTCGTGCCATCGCTGTAACCTCTCGTTCACCTTCCTCTGCGTCTTCTTCTTCTTCTTCTTCTTCATCGGCTGATTTCGTTAGAGACAGTCCTATGGCGAAATCTGAAGCTTCTATGGAGAGAGTTATGGGACTTAGCTGCTTTGGTCCCACCACTGTTAGATTCTAGATCTCTCTTGGTACTTATACTTGTTGATTCTCAGAGATTATATACTTCTCATTGTGAATTTTGGAATTGTTTTTCTGGTGGATTTTGAATTGAATTATTGTATTTCTTTCTTGATTTCCTCACAATGTTGAGTTAAAATTCTTAGGAAAATATGGAGGATTATTTAGGTTATAGAGGTTGTTGTGTCATGAATTAGATATCAAATAGTTTTTGTAAAAGCTATTAGAAGATTTTTATATTTGATAATTGAGTTTTTTTTTTAATTATAATTGAGTACTCATGCTATTAGAAGAGTTTTATATTGGTAGTTTTTGTAAAGGCTATTACATATTGTTGGTAAAGATAAATGGTGATATGATATCTTTTCGTTTTTGTGATCGGTTACTATTAAAGTGGTATACCTGTAAAACATATATATATGTTACAGTCAACAATTCAAAAACCATATAACTCTAGATTACATATCTTTGGAAAGCTTTTCTTTTTTTACACACATTTTGAAAAGAATGAAAAAATTAATAAATTAATTAGACATACAGTTTTAAAGTTTTTTTTTTTTTTTTTTCTGGTTTGCGCTCCAAATTAGATGATGAAGAGATTAGTGGCGTGAAGGCGACTTAGAGTTTGCTTTTGCTTCTTCATCTTGTTGCTTTGTTTCAGCATTTGCCACAATCTTGTCCATCAAAGGCTTTATCATTGCCTCCAAGTCTTCCAAATCTTGTGTGACTTTTTCCACCTGCATGCATTTTTGTAAGTTTTGATTTTTCCAATCATAATCAAAATTTTAGATATGTTTATTATTTGGTTATAGAAAGAAAAAAAAAAGTTATAGAACTAAAGTTTTGATTTTATAAGTATTTCATATATCAATTTCATTGATAAAATGTACCTTGTGAAGGAAATCTTTGGTTAGATGTGCTTCATGAGCAGTAACCTCTGAAATGTGTTCTAGAACCAAAACCACTTGTTTAAGCTTACTTTTCTCAGGCAGTTTCCGTGCCATTTCTTCAGCCATTTCATCAGTCGCCGTCGCCACTTTCTCCACCATTTCTGCTACAGCCTCTGCCCCTTCCACAGCCAATTCCGCCTCTCCTGCATCACATCATTCAAATTTTATAATCAGTTTCAAGATTTCTTTATCTATCCAACGTTTTTACAAGCTATATTTTCTTTTTCGTATCCTATACAAGGCTTGTCTGATATATTTATATACTACATGTACAAATGAGAAAGAAACATCGATTTGAATGATGTAGAATCTATATCAGTTTCAAGTTTAAAACTTTGAAAGTCGTCTTTTCGAAGATCCAAGAATACACTGTCAAAAACTTTTGTAATTTACTACGTGAGTTTTTTTTTATTGACATCTAGTAAAATGTGGTATGCATGAAATGTATCCATTTTTTGCAACGTTAAAATGTTAATAACAAAGGTTCTGGGTATAGACTTGTACATCTTCTCAGATCGGAGACCAGAGCATTTAATATGGTTTTGAATAATGTGATTAACTTTTTTAACCAATGCAAATAAAAAAGCCATATGACTAAAGTAAACAAGCCGATAAAAGAGCTATGATCAGTGAAAGTAAATAAGCCGATAAAATTAATAATTCAAAAAGCTATGAGTGATGCAGATTGATGCGAGATGATACTATATTTGTTACCTTCGATCCTCTTTAGTTTCTGTATCCTTTTATTGTTCCAGAAAGATAACACTACCGAAATAGCAGAACCAATAATCCATCTTCCCCTGCTAGTTTAAATCCAAATTAGTCCCAATAAGAGTTTCATTCTAATCTATTTGGTGTGTATATCGTAATCTCATAAGCTACATAATGTTTTATCCGATGTAGATACTTAGATTTTCCCGGAATATGTAGATCGAAAAGAGAGAGATAGAGAGAGGAGAATACCAATAAGGAAAACTAAACCATGGGTTTGGAGGAGAAGATTGCATCTTAGAGTTGTTGGAACCATTACTAAAGTATTTCACAGCATTAACCGGATTTGATAACTTTAGTCGACCTTGTGGATCACTCAATATTTGGTTATTATAGTCTCTTCCAAATCGAATTATCGCCGGACATGGATTCATAGATGTCTTCCTCTCGACCTTGTTGTATATTTGTAAGACCTCCACAAGTCCTTGCCTATAGACCGCGTAACCTCCGCTTTGCATTCTCCTACTTAGATACATATCGATCAATCAGTTTTTTTCTGAAATCAAGATGCTGAAAAATTCATAGGAACAAACTTTGAATATATATACATTAATGTTTCAATTTGTGTGTTATATTGGTTAAGCGTATGCTTAAGATAAAAGGCTTTTACGTGTAGTAACGCTTTGGAAAGAGTTTGAACACGCCAAGAAATGAGGTTGTCTTTTTTTTTTGTTTTATAATAAAAATCTTATATATTATTATTTATTTGTTTATTTTATTTCGCATGATTTGGTTTTCAAATGTTTGATTCGTAGAAAACGTATGGATCTAAATTTTTCTTTGCTATCTAGTTCTAAATTTATGTAAATTTCTCATTATATGTGAAAACACAGAGGCGATAGTTTGCGAAAAAAAACTTTGGGAAATTATGTTTTACAAGGAATCTATAATAATCCTATAGACACGTAATATAAAAGTTTTTAAATTTTGAGTCTTTTTTTTTGATAAAGATTAAATTTTCATTTTTTGATCATTTTAGAAAGAACACATAACCGGAGGAAAATATAACCATTGAGAAAATGTGGACTGCTTTTCTTTTGTTTTGCAACGAATGATTTACAAAGAAAAGAATTTCACTTCTAATTATACAAAATCGGTGAAGATCAAAATGATCTAAGGATTAAAATTAAAAAAGAGTAGTCTAAGGAACTGAAAGGAATGCTAAGGATTTAGTATCCACCAATGCATTAGTTGTTTTTTTTTATTCAAAGAGAAAAACCTCAATGTACATTAGCTCTTTCCTCTTTGTCTTTGGCTATGGATTAGTTGTAAGAGCATTAAGAAGTGGCAATGATACTATCATTGCCATTTCCATATATTTGCTTTGTGGACTCGTGTCTTGGCTTTGTTTGGGCAAGCCTTGCTCTTTTTCGCAATGATCTTTGTTTATCGCAATGATATATGGTATTATTGTAACTTTTTAACGTTTTTACATTCAACCTATGAGTTTTCTTTAATCTTCTCGATCTAATTGTGTTCTGATACTTTGTTCATATTGATGGAATCATGTGGTTTTAGTTGTTTTTCCAACGAAAAATAACTAAATCGACACATAATAAAGTAACAATTAAATAATATTACAAAGTCAACAACAAATTTGCAATTGTTTTGGCTAACGAAGAAGTTGACTTTATTTTTGCTTACAATTTACCAAAAATTAGGATTAAATTGTCAAAGAATCAAACTTCGTTCCCAAAACTGTAATAACTAATAATAAATTATGGGCTTTTCGTTAAACTAAAGAAAATTAGGGTTCTTTATGTAAGTTTCACTTTCCAAGAAACAGGTCGACAAGTCTACACATTTCCATTAGCGTCTTAAGAATATTGTAAAACTCGCAGCCAAACAGAGACTTTCTCTCTCTCTCCGATCGTTTTTCTCCGCTCTGATTTTCCCAGAAAAAATGGCGGAAGAGAAGGTTAAAGACGAAGCGATGCAGATAATAGGAATGTTCCAAATCCTTCCAAGACTCGTCGTCTTTGATCTCGATTACACTCTCTGGCCTTTTTACTGGTAAATTTGTCTTTCTTCAATTTGATTTTTATCAAGAGAAATATCCATTGGCAGTGGAATTGAATCTTAGGGTTTGAGTTTTTAGCCTTTCGTAGAAGAAGAAGATGTCTCAATCTGCGACTTAATTTAGTCTCCGATGGTCAATTTTGGTTAGAATTTTGTAACTTTTTGGTGTGAGGATTAATCTGCAAAGTGATGATCAATGATCACATTTTTTTGTTTGTTTTGATAAATTTTGAATGTTTTCTATGGGATTTGTAAACTCATTTTTCAGTGAATGTCGATCGAAACGAGAAATGCCATCTTTGTATCCACAAGCAAAGGGTATAATGAGTGCTCTGAAAGAGAAAGGAATCGAAATGGCTATTGCTTCGAGATCTCCATCTTCGGATATTGCTAACACATTCATTGACAAACTAAACATTAAGTCCATGTTCGTGGCCAAGGTTCGTATTTGAAACATCTTCTTTCTTCTTGTTCTTGTTCTCCTTATATCTCTCTTCAATGTTGGTGGGTTAGCAAATCGTTTTCTAGTGATGTTTGTTCGGACTTTTCTGATTCAAGTGATGAAATGTAGTGGAACTTGTTGGCTTTTATATAACTCTGAATTCTGAATGCATAAAAGAACTGGATATTTTGTCATATGGTAATCGATTCAGGATTGTTTTCAGGAGATATTTTCGAGTTGGACTCACAAGACGGAACATTTTCAGAAGATACACACAAAGACAGGGGTGCCTTTTACTGGGATGCTCTTCTTCGATGATGAGGACAGGAACATTGAATCAGTTAACACAAACTACTTTGTGCTAATTAATCGAGCTTATTACGTCGCATGTGTTTAATATGCGAGATTGTTTCTTTGCTTTGTGCTGCACTAAGATTGAATCTTTTTTTGCTGTGTGAATGAACAGGTTTCGAAAATGGGAGTAACAAGCATCTTGGTGGGTAATGGGGTAACACTTGGAGCATTCAGACAAGGGCTTACTGAATTTTCTCAAAACCATAACAAGATCGAGAAGAACAAACAGGTTTGGCGTAACAAGTATTCTGGAAATGCTGCATCATCCGAGACTGATAAAGACTGACATTCATTTACGGTTCGAGAGCTCGAGAGTTCTGATCCCTTGGTCACACAACATTGTCGAGTATTGGTTTTATGGACGATTATTTACTGGAAATAAATTACATGGATACGTGAAGAGTTGTATTGAACTAGAAGGATTAATATGGACTGTACCATACTGTTTGAATCACCATTGATTAAAAATTACAATTATCTTCCTCAACCTTGTTGTAACCTTCTACTTTGTTCTTAGGTAAGTGTTTTCTATTGAAACTCCCAATAAATCGTGTTATTGATGCAAATTCGGGCATAGACTTGGAATTTAGACCATTCACATATGAAATTTTAAGCGATTACATTATTTATGTACATTCACGGTACAACAACATTGCAATTTAGTACGAGACATCATTTACTCAGAGTCGGAGGAAGTAAGATTTTCAACAAGTTTGGTAGAAGAAGGAATACAATCTATAGAACAGAAACATAAATGTTTCTCACTGATAAAAACCAGTTAGTCTTGGCAGATACGGTGACATGTATGACAAGTCGGGCGAGAAGCACCGTTGTTTGAGGCAATCTCTAAATCGAGACCATTCACTTTCATTTTATGATTGGGTTTCAGATAAAGATATTTCCCTAACATGCATCTAGTATGTACAGTGGTGAAGCAATCTTGGCAGATGTAGAACAACCTCCTTTCATTTATTTTTTCTTCGCAGATCTCACACATAAATCTATTTGAGTAACCTCCATTCCAATATAGAGCAAGTGGATGAACGTCGTGCTTGTATTTTACCAATCTTGGTAAAGTCACGCATTTGATATCCAAACGGAAGCTACATTCGTCACAACATAACAGACTCGTTGAATCTTGATAACAAACGTCACACCAAGGAAGATCTTGCTCAACTTGCGTAAGAAAGAGAGGATGTTCAGGGTGGGTTATATGGTTCAATGGCTCTACGAAAGAAGCACATTTTACATCTATTTTGAACCCACAATCGTCTCGGCTACATTGATACATGAATCCACATGATTTTCGGTGACAAGTAGAACAAGCAAAGAATCCTCTTCGATGTTTAACATGTTGACTCGTAAGATTAGCGGATGGCGATGCAAAGCATTTTCCATCTTTCGAGGAAGTCTCGCACATGCATCGTGGAGAGCAAAATCGCATTGCTTGCAACCCAAGAAATGACCAAATTGAATTGGAAGGATGCATGCTTGACATACCTGTCCACTTTCTTCTTCGTGGTCCACTTCAAATCTCATTAGGTCATGGTCATGGCTAACATGGCGTATGGATCTACCACTTATCTCCACCAACGCCGCAAGATCAGCCTCAGAGTCACTCTCTTCTTTAGGTTCTCCTTCGACATCTCTGCCATCCCACACTTCCCTCATCGTTGCACAAGACGAATGAGCAACATAATCACATGCCTTTTCATTACAAATATATCCTCCATAACCAATTATGAGCTTGTTTTCATTATTCCGACAAATTCTACATCGCAACTTTCCATCAGGAATACAAAGCGTGTGTGAAAGATAATGTGAGTGGTGTGTGATTTTAATAATCCTGGGTAAGAAAATACATTTTCTGTGGATAAAGAAATTGCATGGTAAACATCCGAACATATTTACCTCATTCTCATTGACAGACCCACAAGCATCACAACCGAAGGCATTATTTTTATGAATGAAGGTAAGTGTATGCTCATGAATCTTCGGGTTGGTTATTGTGAGACAATCCTTGTGGTAATGAGACCGACAGTCCCGACAACAAAAAGAATTGGATTCTAAAGAAACCTCATTTCCACAAAACTTGCAAACACAAACCTCATTTCCACAAAACTCGCAAACACTATTTCTTCTTGACTCTGAACATTCTTCTTGAACATGTTTAGTAAGGAGAAAATCACCGCTGTTCCAGTAGCTCATGGGATATGTATGTTTTGTCTGGGACTTGAAAGTTTTTTTTTTTTTATTTTGAAACCGAGGGGACTTGAAAGTTTTGTTTATAGATTGTAAAAAAAAACACATTATATACGTATAAGTTTATGATTTTTCTTTCAATGAAGTTATCGGTTGATTGACACGAGAGGTCTTATGTATGGGTTAGTGGTTGTGTCCACCGTAGGTTAAGGGTTTGACCTAAACTTTAAAGAAAGGTATGTCTTTGGTTTTACGTTACTTGGCGAAAAAGGAGAGCCCACAACGATACTTTATACATGGACTCACGGTATCGTGAGAATCCATTTTTTGTCAATATCATAATATAGTAAAAAGAAAAAAAAATATATATATATATTTATATCAACGCAATTAATAAAATAAATAAAGAAAATATAAAAAATAAAATAATAACAATGTAGTGAAAAAAAATCTCAAAGATAGAAGAAGAGAAAATTTATCTAATGTAATATGTTATTTATGTAAAAAGTAAAATAATTATAAAAAAGGAAATATATATCTACGTATGGAAAAAAAATCTAAAACAAAAGAAGATAAAAAATTGTTCGAACATCAAAAAATAGGAAAATAAGTAATATTTTTGGGAAATATTTCTCTAAAATATTTAGTATATCATTATATATAAAATTTATAGTATTCAAAATTCAATTGTGTACTTCCATTTTTTTATTCTCTTACCTATTGATATCAAATTCAAAAAAATAAAATTGTTTGAGAGTTCAAAAAATTAATATATTATTTAACTCTAAATCAATTATATCGAAATCGTGTTTATCGTCATATTACGTGTTCTTTGAAAATGAGAAATTATAAATCTTAGAGCAAATAATGTTCTCATGGAAATTGAGATCTTATTACTCTATAAAAATGTATCACAAATATTTTGCTAATAACAATATTTTCTATATATGTAATTTTTTGATCCAAACGAAAAAACTTCATTAATTTTAGGGAAAATTGGAAATTAAGGATCTTTTTTTTTTGGAATTGTCCAAATGCATTTTGGTTTTTGAGATTTGTCCATCTAGTCTTTATTTTTATCAAAAATCCGATTATACCCTAAATTATATGAATTATTATTTTTTTTAAAATGTAAACTGATATTTGTTTGCTAATTAAAATATCAATTGGAGATTCTTCTTAGGTTTCTCTCATATTCCTAAATCAGAAAATTCTTCTTCCTCGTGAGCCTCGCTCATATCGACAAAACCTCATTATTCTCTTGGGAAAATTTGACCGACCGGCACCACCGTGAGCTCTCTTCTGAAACCACAATTTTATGATTTTCAAGCGTTGTAGTTGCTTGCAAATTCACCAATCTCGCTCGCTTTTCTTCATCAACAATGTATCTCTATTCCTTGCTGTCAATCGATCTCCATACCCCATAAATCATGTAGACATGCAACATATTCATCATTGGCACATAAACAAAAACTTTGATATGAAAGAAAAGAGGATGGAGATTTTGATTTTCAAAAAGAGTTCTACGTTCTTTTATTAGGGTTTTAAATTAGTTAGAACACGTATTCTGAATTTGTAGAATATAATCTCAAAGACATATACGATTTTTTTAACTAATAGATTGCGTAAAGATTTTATTTCCTTATTTTATGATAATGGTTCCTATATTTTCGGGATTCTATAAATAATTATAATTAATGTTCTAGATTAGTAGAACACAGTGTGAATGATAGATAACATATTCTAATTTATCGTAGAAATAAAGTAAAGAATATATTACATCTTCTAAGTTATTTTAGAACATAGTGTAAACTATAGAATTCGTATTCTAAAATTTTAGAACTTCTACATAATATGTGTTCTAGTACCGTAGAACATCTACGAAGTCTATAAATTCGTAAAACATGTACAATATGTAGAATATGTAATTTAAAATTTCGTAGAATATGTACAAAAGACAGAAGGTGAATTCTAAACTATTAGAATGCTTTTTTTTTTTGTTCAAAATCATGTAAAAAAATTCATATTTTCTATCATCTTTCCAATTCAAAGCATTATTCGAATTCTTTTTTTATTTTTTTGGATTTTTTGTATAAGGAAAAAATAGGATAAAAAAATAAAAAGACAATTTAGGCATAAAATGCAACTTTTGAATAAAAGTATATTTGGACAAATCCTAAAAAAATAAATCCTTAATTTCTAATTTTCCCTTAATTTTATCCCAAAGTAGGAATATTGTTTTCGACAAACACAGCTACGGCCCTATTGTCTATATATGTACTTATTATCTACTTTCGTGTTTAAAAAAAAAATTGTTTTAAATAGAAATTAGAAAAATACAATACAAAGTTTTTTATTAGACATGTCTTTAAGTAAATTATAATATGACATCATTTTTTAATTATAAAAAATTTTGGCGGTAATTATCATTATTATTATTTTAATTATTTTTAAAAATTTTCCGGTTCAAATTATATCGAGTTATTTTATATAATTTATGTTATAGTGATTTAAATTAGTTTCTTATATAAATAAAAGAGCATGTAAATTATTATTTTCTCTATCGTCTAACTTCAAATTAGAAACATAGTCTAGTTCACTTTCGAAAGGATCATATTCATCAAGTTTAGGCAGTTACCATCAACATGTATTTACTTATTTTTTTAATTATATATAAATATAATTATTATTAAAAACTTGCATGATACGCAGATTCTGATATAGTTTTTGGCTAATAATAACACCCTTTTTTGGTATCAAATAATGAAAAGGAAACCAGCTGCTAATCTTATGTCAAACTCTGATACATTTGCATCTTTTATGTAGCTATACATATATATACATAGAAACATAAAAACCCTTTCCAATATTTTATTATTATTTTTTATCTTACAATTTTTGAAAATACATGTTAGAACCTTCCAAAATTGGCATCTGCTTTGTAGAACTTTTTGGCAAGCAAAGCCTAAAAAAACTCTTCATTTGCAAAATCGACCACTTTCCTTCTCCGGAAAACGCATGCAACATAAAAGTAGTTAATGGTGATGGTGAAGGAGGTAGACTTGAATGTCTCATAAACTTGAATGTCTTCTCCTTCTTTCTATAAACCATTGAGTCTATAGTTTTCTTTCTTTAGAACTCAAATCCAAAATTCTCTTGTAATTGTTCATAAAGTAGTTAATGGTGATGGTGAAGGAGGTGAACCATGCAAAAAAAAATTTAGATTTGAGTTCTAAATAAAGAAACTATGGACATAAGGGTTTACATGAAGAAGGAGAAGACACTCGGATTTATGAGATTACGTAAAATGATGTCGTTTGCATTTATGTTTAAACGATGTCGTTAAAGATTGGCATTCACGTAAGCGACTTTTGACGGATTGTTAATGACGTCCTACAATATGCATGTTTTGGTACGCAAAGGTGAGATTAAGTATTGAATTTGAATTTTTAATTAGTTGGAGTATGGATTTGCACATAGGTATAATTGAGGTATGAATTGAACATAGCTGCTGAGTTGAGGTATGAAATATCCATTTTCCCCACTCGTAGTGCCTTTAGCTAAAGTTTTCCTTTCGTACGTTCTTCTTCTTTTTTTTTTTTTTTTTTTTTTTTAAATTTNNNTTTTTTTTTTTTTTTTTTTTTTGTCAAATTCGTACGTTCTTCTTCTTTTATATATTTTAACGCTTTACCATTAACACAAATTTCCCTCTCTTTTCTTTGTTTCTCTCTGATCCGGATTTGCTCTCTCACTGTTAATTTACTCTTTCTCATTTTATTTACTTTTTTTTCTATGGTCTAAAGAAAAACCTCAAATCTAATATAAAAAGACAAAACGGAAAATTGAATCTAGTCAAATATAAAATAAAAAGTACGTTGTCCCAAAAAGATAAGATAAGAATTTTATTGATTAAAAAAAACATAAATGAGTGAAGCATCATGTGTGATCCAAACGTTTTTCTATTTTTTTTTAGAAAATACTTCAAATAGAATCTCTGTAGACTTTTTTAGCTCTTCTCCGATCACATAAAACTAGATTTTGAGAATGGGAGTGACAAGCATCCTGGTGGGTAATGGGGGTAACCCTTGGAGCATTCAGACAAGGGTTTACTGAAGAACAAACAGGTTTGATTAAAGTATTCTGGAAAGGCTGCATCATCTGAGACTGACAAAGACTGACATTCATTTCCGGTTTCCGGTTTGAGAGCTCCAGAGTTCTGATCCATTAGACAAACAACATCAAGTATTGTTTTTATTGACGATTATTTACTGCAAATATATTACATGGATACGTGAAGATTTGTATTGAACTAGAACGGTTGATCTGGAATGTACCATACGGGTTGAATCACCATTGATTCGTCGGCTTTCACCTAAAAAAATAATGTTCCTTTGGAGGAATTTTATCAAACGATTGTGTTCCTCGATTGTAGGCAGCTCAAGGGCTTTGTTCTGCCAAGCTTTACCTATTATTTCTAGAGTAAGAATTATAATTATCTCTCAACCTTGTTGGAACATGCTACTTTGTTCTTAGGTATATACATAAGTGTTTTCCCCTGAAACTCCCAATAAATTGTGTTGTTGATGCAAATTTGGGCATATATATACTTGGAATTTAAGACTATTCACATATGAAATTTTAAGCGAATACATTATTTATGTACATTTACATTACAACAACATTGCATTTTAGTACGAGACATCATTTACATGAAGTAAGATTTTAAACAAGTTTGGTAGAAGAACGAATACAATCTATAGAACAGAAACATACATGTTTCCCACCGATAAAAACCAGTTTGTCTTGGCAGATACGGTGACATGTATAACAAATCGACCGAGAAACACCATTGTTGGAGGCAATCTCTACATTGAGACCATTCACTTTGATCCTATGACTAGGTTTCAGATAAGGATATTGTAAGTGTATTTTTGACTGGTTTGAGAAGCTGCTGTACCAATCTGTGTACTACTGACGCTGTGACAGAAAGTGCGTCAGTACGAAGAAAATGAAATATGTGATTATTTCATTATTGGTTGAAGTTCCTTTATTTTAGGAGAGAATCCACGTGATATCCTACTGCATCTAGGGTTATGAAGTCGTGGCTATCATTATAAAAGGAGAGGGGCCGTTTTATGAAGTGGTACGTGCCTAGGGTTTATTGAGAGAAGCACACATGGGTGTGTGGCGTCGTCCCACCAGAACTGATTAGAAGATCTATTGGTGGTGTTTATGTGGAGATCATGATGAAGCTTATGATGATGGAGATCGCAGTCGTCGGAGAAGACGATAGGCACCGGTGCGCCAGTTGTACTCAAGCATGCTGTGCTTGATACTGTTTCCAGAGTTCAGATCAGAGTCATCGGAGAAGTCTAGGCTCGGTGGAGTTTAGCTCAGGGTTAGTTTATCCTGGAGAATTCATGTTAATGAACGGAGCGGTGAGTCGTTGGACGTGTTCCTGATTCATGCGTTTGCGAATAAGTGTATTTGCTTTCTTGTTCTAGTGGATTCGCTTTCTGGACGAGGTCCCGGGGATGTAGGTTGGAGAACCGAACCCCGTTAACAATTTCGTGTGTCTTTTTACTTTATGCTCTTATTTGCTCGTTACGTATCATCACCGTTTAAACGTAGATCTAGCCCAAATCCGCACTTTCAATTGGTATCAGAGCGGGTGCTCGATAGAGATTCAGTCTTGTTTCGGGTAGATCAAGTGTGAGGAGTTTTAGTTTAGAACGTAGTACAGGACGTGAGACAGAGGTTGAAATCGAATCTGATGGGCTCTAATCAGAAAGGTACGTCTTGATGCAACGAATTATGGGTATTGGAAGGTTCGTATGCAGGCTTTTATCAGTGGTCTTGATGAGGATTGTTGGAATTCGATTGAAATTGGTTGGAATCCTCCTACGGTGGTTAATGATAAGGAAGAAGTGATTCCTAAATCAAGAGACAAATGGACAGCTGAAGAAAAACGTCAAGCAAACTGCAACACTAAGGCCAAGACAGCGATTTATAATGCGATTGATGCAAAGTACTTCAAGT
>OVAY01000542.1:6710-34261 GCA_900406395.1 Kernera saxatilis
GTACTCAATTTTGTAAGTATTTTTTCTTTATCTGATATTTTGTAAATTAATATCGACACATACTTGTAGAAAAATTCAAATTTCATTTTTTTTGTTATCTATAACTTCATCTAAAATAAACTTTGCCATTTCATCTTCAGCATCTCAAATACAGGCTCACTGAGGTCATAGAAACAGCATGTTTTTACTTAACTTTGTTCGATTAAAAAAACTTATAAACTTAGCGTGTTTTCACTAACTAGGACAAAGACTTTTTGACCTAATTTTTTTGTTAAATTGAACTATTAACGAGAGCTTAAAAAAAAAACCCAATACAACTGTGTTTTAGACAAACATATGAGCCTCTTTCTCTAAAAAGTGTCTCAGAAAGTTGATTACATGCTTACAGCTGAGTAACTACAATTTAGGCCTATTGGGTCACACAGTATTACAGTAATAATGTTACACAGAAGAAACCAGGAAACTTTACTTCAAGAATTATTAATACGTTCTTACACTTCTATTAATTCAAAGATAAATACTTTGTTTTTACACAAATATATTATTATTTTCTAAGAAATAAGATTTGGCTGTAGTGAAAGACATGTCAGAAAGCTATAGTTTTACCTACTTAGCTTTGACGTACATTTCTTAGTTTGGTCAAGACAATGAAATGTTTTTTTGACAAGCAAATGACTTGTCTAAGTTCTATAAGTATCGTAACAAAAACTCAACAATCCCATTTTATCAAGAACCTCGAGCTTCTTTTCTCAAAATTAATCACTGTATATAATCTCGTAATATTTGAGCCATGATGAATTCAAGAATTTTCATTATCATCGTGTTATCTTGCATTTTCGATTCGACTTGTGCCTACGATCCCGATGCTCTTCAAGATATTTGCGTTGCTGATAAATCTCACGGTAAAATATTACTTCTATTTAGCGATTTAACTTATCACAATGTTTTAAACAAGAATACAAATCATTGGGATCATCTTCGTCCATCTTGAAATCTCTGGATATCTCTTTGATCTTTCTTCCATATCCCAAACACAAATTAATAAAAAAATTAACAGAAATTCCAGTTCGTATAAATCACCCAAGAATAATTCATTCTTAGTAAGGTTGTAATTCAAATACATATTTTAAACAATTTTCTTTAATAACAAAATTTTTAAACTAGAGATTTTGTGAAATTATATTACACCAATCTATATATCATAAGACTGCGCCTCAAGATAAACAAACGCCTTGTGATACAAAAATAAACGGCACGATGTGTGCATCGCAGGAACCAAGTTGAACGGATTTCCATGCAAAGAAACGTCAAACATCACGTCGTCCGACTTCTTCTTCGCCGGAATCTCAAAACCCGCCGTCATAAACTCAACGACGGGCTCCGCCGTGACGGGAGCCAATGTGGAGAAGATCCCGGGGCTCAACACTCTCTCCGTCTCCTTAGCGCGTATAGACTACGCGCCGGGTGGTTTAAACCCACCGCACACTCACCCACGCGCCACCGAAGTCGTGTTCGTCCTCGAAGGAGAGCTCGAAGTTGGATTTATCACGACGGCGAATAAGCTTTTCTCTAAAACCATTAAGGTTGGCGAAGTTTTCGTTTTTCCAAGAGGGCTCGTGCACTTTCAGAAGAATAATGGGAAATCTCCGGCCTCGGTTTTGTCGGCGTTTAATAGTCAGTTGCCGGGGACGGTTTCCGTTGCGGCGAACCTTTTTGCGGCGGAGCCTGCTTTGCCGGAAGATGTGCTGACGAAGACTTTTCAGGTGGGGTCTAAGATGGTTGATAAGATTAAGGAAAGGCTTGCCACTAAAAAATAATTTAAACGATAATAATATTGTAACCGGTTCAATGATGATGGGGAAACCTGGAACGGTTTTTTATTAATGTTGTAGTAACTAAAAGGAAATTATTACTGTAATTATCTTATTAATATAAATTGTTTTACAAAATAAATTTAATCAGAGATATATAAATCTGTTAGTTGAAGCATCAAAACCTACCGTGGGCCTGAAAATTGTAAAGGGCCCAACTTAAAACGAGTCGTTTCGTTTGCGATTTTAGCCGACGGAAGAGTTTGTTTATCGAGAATCAGAACGGATCAATCTAAAGAGCCAAAATTAGTCGAAGAGAGAAATCTCAAGTCCGATTAGCTCTTGGAAGGTTTTGAAAAGCGAATAATTTTTGCGATGCCGCCGAAGAGGAATTTCAGGAAACGTAATTTTGAGGAGGAGGGAGATGAAGATGATCAAAGTAAAGCCGCAATTTCAGATGAAGAAGAGAAACGAAGGTCAGTCCAAATTTGAAAAATCACATCTTTAGGGTTTTCTAAAAAACAATTCCCTTTTTTTTTTTCTCGTAAGGTTTGAAGAATTTTTTTGGATTGTACTTCAATTAACTTGATTGGTAGTTAAAAAGAATGGGTCTTTGGTGAATGGGTGATTTGCAGATTGGCGTTGGAAGAAGTGAAGTTTTTGCAGAAGCAGAGAGAGAGGAAATTAGGAATCCCAGCTTTGTCTACGGCGCAAAATAGCATCGGAAAAGTGAAAGCAGTGGAGAAGGTCGAAGCTGAAGGAGAGAAAGAGGAGCTTGTGTTGCAGGATACTTTTGCTCAAGAGACTGCTGTTTTAATTGAAGATCCCAATATGTAAGAATCTCTTTACCAAATTTGTGCCCTAATTTTCTGCTTCGATTGAGTTAGTGAGGTTTCTTTGCAAGCATTAAGGATTGTGTTCCTCTTATTGACTCAATAGGGTAAAGTACATTGAACAAGAATTGGCCAAGAAAAGAGGGAAAAATCTTGATGATGCAGAAGAGGTTGAGAACGAATTGAAGCGAGTGGAAGATGAGTTATATAAGATACCTGATCATCTTAAAGTAAGTTTTTTTTTTGTAACATTGATTGTTTAATTTCGAAGTGTGATAAGAACTTCCTCCTTTAATAGCTTTTTTTCCAACTGTCTCAGGTTAAGAAGCGTAGCTCGGAAGAGAGCTCAACGCAGTGGACTACCGGAATAGCGGAAGTCCAACTTCCAATCGAGTATGAATGTTTGTCATAGATTAAAGATTTAAGTGCTGAGTATGTTAAAAGATTTAATGGAGTTTTTGTTGTTGCTGGATGATTAGATACAAGCTGAAGAACATTGAAGAAACAGAAGCTGCCAAGAAGCTTCTGCAAGAGAAGAGGCTTATGGGTCGGCCAAAATCAGAGTTTAGTATTCCGTCTAGTTATAGCGCGGACTATTTCCAACGCGGGAAAGATTATGCTGAAAAGCTTAGAAGAGGTTTGCTTATAAATCCTTTTCTCTTTCCCTTCTTCTTGTGAAGTTTCAGTCTTAAGCATATCTGATGTTTAGTTGTTAGGGCAATGTGTGGAATTTTGTATTGATCAATGTAACTTAAACACGCAGAACATCCCGAGCTATACAAAGATAGAGGCCCTCAAGCTGATGGCGAAGGAGCTAAACCGTCTAGTAGTAAGAATAATGCTGAATCAGGGAAAAGCAGACAAGCTGCAACTGATCAAATCATGTTGGAACGATTTCGCAAGAGAGAGCGTAATCGTGTGATGCGGAGATAACAAGAGACTTGATACTCGTCCGGTAACAATTTGATATTATGAAAAGCTTAACACTTCCTCCGGATATTAGATTTATGTTGTATTCGAATTATGTAACATTTTCATTCAAGAAATCAAGTTTTCATTTACAATGTCCTTAGTAAAAGTGTGATTTCAGAAGTTAAGGTTGCTCTTGAAGCTCTGACCAAACCGCCAATTGGAAGGAACAACGTCAAGTGCTGTCTTGATCTTACCATTACTGGTTTGGATTTTGAATGAGAGACGTTGTCCATTAAGGTAAGTAAGGCTCTGCCAATTAGATCCCCAGTTTCTTGACATTGTCTCCCATTTATTACTTTTAGAGCCTTTGATCCTTATTTCACCTGCGCCTCCTACATATGAGATGAGGACAAGCTCGAAGTATTCTCTACCGTTCATCGTGAATCTCATCCCTCCGCTTCTTCTACATCCGACCCTACACGATAATCATCCCCAAGAAGAAAAGACCAAATAAAATCAAGAAACCGAACTTAATAACCGACTGTCCACTCATACTAAACCAAAACTAATTTACAAGTGCAGTGTCGTGCTCTATACTTAGCGATGGTCTGAGCCATATCCAGTGTCGTGCCTAGCTATCCAGAGGCTTAAGGGGAGATTAGAAAATATGGTTCATAATTTTGTTTTTATTAAAATATATATTATAATACAAAAAAATTATATTATTAAAATATTAAATGTTTATAGATATATATTCATGAAAATATATTTGAATGTTTTTTTTCAAAAATAATATAAACTACGGTTTACAAAATAAGAATTAAAACAAATAATATTTAATATTAAAAATTTATCTAGAAGATTTTGTAATTATGCAATGATATTTATGTTGTTTTAAATATATTTAAAGGTAAAGTTATATTCTTAAATTAATATACAAACTAAAATCAAATAAATTAAGAAAATTTTATAATAATAGAAGTTCAAAAAAACTGAGAATAAAAAACTAGTAAAAAAAATAATTAAATAAAGTAAAAATCAAATTTGAACTATAAATAGAGAAATAAAATCTGAAAAACAATACCAAATGGAATAGACTAGCAAAAACAAATGTAGAAAAAAATCATTTTTTTAGATTTAAAACTAAGAAAAGTGGCTTATAAATAGAAATTTGACCAATTAAATTAGAGATTCTAAAGTTGGGGCCTAAGGCATTCGCCTTTTTTATTGCACTATAAGCACGGCCCATATCAAAGTGAGATCTAGGAGGATTACACCAACCTCCATTATCATTTGGTAAAGCGTAATTTGGAGGACAGAAATTAGTAGCTGTGATTGTTATCCATTGGCCTTTAAGACACCATTTGTGGCACTTTGGTCGCATCGCAGACCATTTGGTAACAACCGCCACAAGATTTGCCGTCATTGAACAGTGCAGTGCTTAACGCCGCCGTGTTTGTCCCGTAACCATCGGTGTAGAGGTTGACGTAACCACATGCTCCGCCTGAAATTCAGACCGGGAAAAAAGGATACTAGAGGGTTAAGACGATACGGACCGGTTTGCATTTTAATTAAAGATACCAAACCGAATTATTTGAATATTCACTAATGGAAGAATCTTTTTTTTTTTTTCTGAATAAAATTCTTTTAGTTTTGAAAAGTAATAGTTTTCTAAACCCAAAAATACAAGTTCAACAAAATGATTTTGATAAACATTAAAAAAAAACAATAAATAGAAAAATATTTCAGGCGTTCATAAATACGTGTACAAATATTTTCAAATAATTAGGCAATATGGGGACAAAAAAAAAAAAAATTTCAAATACGTAGACACTAAGACATCTGTAATGTATAAACACACAAATGTCTTTCAGTTTCATCTTGTGTCATTTCTCTTTTCTCAAGTCGGCAAAAGTTTCACAATGTTAAACATCTTGCCGTTTTTATTTTTTTCTTCTTCCGTTTCTCGTCGGAAACTACCGCATTTGCGTCGCCGAAAAGGCAGGTCGTGGGTAGAAACGGGACGCAGTTCGTATTGAACAGAGAACGGGTTTACTTAAACAAATCTGATCTGTTTGAAAAGCAAAAATAATAATTTTTAGACTACAAAATTGCAGTGCGTTATTCTTTCGTATAAATCAGAACTGGATTCCAAAGTCGGACACTTAGAAAATGGTGGTATACAATTTGTTAAATTGCAAATTTGAACCAGGTTCCGTTGCATATTTCGTAATCCTGTTCGCATTTTTTCACATGTTAAATAAATGATGTATATATGCCATTTATATATATATATATATATTTTAGGGAAATTAGCAAGAGTAAACATAACTGGACACAATATAAAGCAAGTAACCATATTAAAAGCTTGGATAGAGTATTGTGTATATTTCTACATTAATTGTCATTGTACCTTTGCTAATACACGAACTTCTTTTATTCTCATTTGTTTTGTCTTTTTTATGTTTTTTTATTTTTTTATTTTTATTATTAAATACATTCCTCCTCTCATCTAATTTGTCATCAATCTCTTAAGAAAAAATTTATTTAACATTGCAATATTACAGAAAAATATAGATTTTTTTTCTGAATGTGTCATAGTTTGAATTTTTTAAAACGGACACAAAAATTTTTAAACGAATTGATAGACAAATCTACATAAGAATGCATTGTTCTATTCTATGTATTTCTATATAGTATTCGCGCCAATCTATATAGAATAGCTAAACTAACGTGATAGTTATATATAAAAATTCAAATGATGTCATGTGCCAAAAAATATGAAAATTATGGTTTGCGAAAATTTGTAATTTTCAATTTGATTTTTGCGTAATATTAATCACTTATCATTCTATTCCATATTTTCAAAGTTTTTATTTTTACAAATTGTTGTTTCTTGCAAATATTTTGTAAATGAGTTTAAGTTATTTTGTATATTTGTTTAGCATTATGCACTTTTTGTAAATTATACTTTCTAATTGGAATGTTTTATTCTACAAATGGTTTTAGCTTAGGTTTTCAAATCTATATTATGTTACACATTCATATCGTATATATAGTTTGGTTCACCAATATATATAGTTGTACATGCCAACGCAATTCATAAATAAAAAAAATATATTTTGGATTTAAAGTTGATTTAGGTAGCTAGAAACTTTGGTAAATAGTATAGTATAATATATAATTTATTAAAAATCTATTCTATGTGTTTATATCTTTTTGGCTAAAGTTTTGTTAAGGTTATGTTATCATCCATTTCTGCATATATGACATTGGAGTTATGAGTTTATCTGGTTTTAGTTTTGTAAAATTGATATAATTTTTTTTATAAAATGGTTAAGTGATGTTAAATAATAAATCGCGTTCTATATAGAATACAATCGCTTTCGTTTTACATAGTAAATAGTATAGTATACCATTCTATTCTATGTGTTTTTATGTAGTACAATATGTTTTGATTGCAAACACTATTCATTGTTTTAAAAATATGTGTCTGATTTTAAAAATTCAAACCATGTAAGATGTGAAAAAAAATATGTGTTTTTTTGTATGATCATGCGATTTAATTCATATATATTAAAAGATTAAATAAAAGAATAAGATAAGAGGGGGAAAATGTTTGTTCAGCACAGAACAATATTACATAGTACATAATTATTTATTTTAGCTATTTCTCTCTCATTACAATTTTTATTCACGCGCAAAAAAGGATATAATTAACCATACAGTCAACCAAATGATTATTTGTTGTATTTTAAATGTGATATGACTATATTCCTAATTATGAGTGTCATTATGGTCATCTCACAAATTCTTCCTATATTTTATCACTTTCGTATAAGCTGATAAAATGTATGGACTAGTAATAAAATGATCCCCTCAATTCTTAATAGCGCACACAACATATACATGCTTTCTCAAGAACCTAAAAACGAGAAAATGAAAGTTATTGAGAACATGCTAGGCCCAAAGCTAGATCTCATATCACATGGTGTACGTAGAACAAGCTATTTTTTTTTTATTTGCAGACATTTTTTTGTATTGATGTGCTATATATATATATATATTTGAATATTTCTGTATATATAATGATGCACCATCCATAGTTTTGAAGTCTTAAACATAATTGGGCCCAAAAGAGAATCTGAATAATGAATTTGATCAAATTCATGATATCTCTCAGATTCAATTTTGGAGCTTACACAATCCATATGGAGTTTCTCTATTTCAATTATAATATCTGCTGACAAGTTAAATTTAATAATGCATCTTACATAATTAAGTCATTGACCTAAGGAGATAAAAATAATCTTACATATACTAGCTTAAGTATGATAGCTCCACTCTACACGCGTGTCATGCTTATATTCAAAAGCAAATAATTAGTCATATTATTCAACCACAGATCATATTATTTCGATTTCGTTCGATGCTAGAAAACCAACAATATCTACTTCTATTTCTTCTTTTGAATAGTTTGAAAAGTAATGGTTTTCTTAACCCAAAAAAAAAAAGTTCAACAAAATGATTTTGATAAACATTAAAAAATCAATAAATATAAATATTTCACGCGTTTCTTAAATACGTGTACAAATATTTTCAAATAATTAGGCAATATGGGGACAAAATAAATATTTTTCAAATACGTAGACACTAAGACATCTGTAACGTTATATATAACACAAACACACACAAATGTCTTTCAGTTTCATGTTGCGTCATTTCTCTTTTCTCAAGTCGGCAAAAGTTTCACAATGTTAAACGTCTCGCCGTTTTTGTTTTTTCTTCTTCCGTTTCTCGTCGGAAACT
This sequence comes from Kernera saxatilis, assembly GCA_900406395.1. Lineage (NCBI taxonomy): Eukaryota > Viridiplantae > Streptophyta > Magnoliopsida > Brassicales > Brassicaceae > Kernera > Kernera saxatilis. The sequence continues at coordinate 15,076 of OVAY01000542.1, forward strand.
TCCGCATTTGCGTAGCCGAAAAGGCAGGTTTCGTGGGTAGAAACGGGACGCAGTTCGTATTGAACGGAGAACGGGTTTACTTAAACGGCTTCAACGCTTATTGGATGATGACCACTGCAGCTGATACGGCGTCGAGAGGAAGAGCCACCGTCACGACGGCGCTCCGGCAAGCCTCCGCCGTGGGAATGAACGTGGCTAGGATTTGGGGTTTCAACGAAGGAGATTACATTCCTCTTCAGATCTGTCCTGGCTCCTATAATGAAGACGTTTTCAAGGTAACGCTCATCATGTACATAATACACATATATGCATATGCATATGTATATTTTATTTTATATTTGAAGGTCTTTTATGGGTCACTGCAAAATGATGAAATATTTCCACAGTTTCGTATGTATCAATTACACAATTTCTTGGAATTAACAAATTCGTAGTTTCTATAAATTTAAAGATTTTTTTTTTTAATCGTGATTTGACTGTTTACCTTACTGTTTTGATAAGTTCATCATATTCTCTCTCACATATTTTATATATCCTTTTAAATGGTTTCGCTATTAATTCAAGATTGATAGGTGTTTGATAAGGTCATATGTATATTAATCCTTCGATGACCATTGTTTGTTGAATCTAAACTGGCGGATTCAAATTTCAAAATATTACTTTACGACAAACGAAATTCAAACCTTTTGTTTTTTCTTGAAAAAAAATAGGCGTGTGTCCTTGTCACACGGTAATATGAAGTCGATAATCGGAAAATGACAAAAGAATACGCATAATTTGTAGTATTGTAAATCATATTTATATGTAATTAGAAGCATAAGCTGGTACTAGATACTTCTCATTGACTTATTCGGGAATATATCATAACTGATTAATAAAAGGATTAACAATAATAAAAAATTATCAAAGAATTATAATTACACTTTGTGAGTACTGATACAAAGTTTGGTTTGAGCAGGGACTAGACTTTGTGGTCTATGAAGCTGGAAGATATAAAATTAAATTGATAATTAGTTTAGTAAATAATTTCGAAGATTATGGAGGGAGAAAAAAATACGTGGAATGGGCCGGTTTAAATGAACCGGATGAGTTCTACACAAACTCGGCTGTCAAGCAATTCTACAAGAACCACGTGAAGGTTAGTGTATATGTAAAATGTAAAATCAATTTTCATATTTTAATTAGATAAGTATCAGTTTTATATAACTCGAGATCATCATATGTAGCACGACACGTTATTTAGATCCTTTGTACACGTTAAAATGAGATAACCGACGGTTTTGAAATTTCAAAAGTAAGATTTATAATCAATTAAAAAGAATCAGTAATATGACAAATGTACCAATCCAAAAATGTTTATTAACTTATTATATGACAAATGGCCTCGAATTAGATATTTTTTTTATAAAGGATCAGATATAGAATTTTGTAATATTCGTGCCGACTTCAACCAAACTAAACCGACGATTTGACAAAATCTGAAACAGACCGTGCTGACCAGGAAAAACACAATCACCGGTCGAATTTACAAAGACGACCCAACCATCTTTTCATGGGAGCTCATCAATGAACCTCGTTGCAACGATTCCACTGGTTCTACTATTTTACAGGTTTCTCTCTCCCCTCTCTCTCTCTCTCTCTTCTGTATATTATGTAACTTAAACGATGTCGTTTTCGTGTGCAGAATTGGGTGAAGGAAATGGCAAGTTATGTGAAGTCCATAGATTCAAACCATTTACTCGAAATAGGACTTGAAGGGTTCTATGGAGAATCTAAACCGGAAAGAACGGTTTACAATCCCGGCGGTACAACCTTAAACGGTACAGATTTCATCTCCAATAACCAAATACCCGAAATCGATTTCGCCACTATCCATATCTATCCAGATTCTTGGTAAGTCATCAGTCTCTAATCTCCATTCAATGGATCAAAATTAGGTTTTTGTTTTCTGGTTTCTTCTCTTTATAACACAGACTTTGTTTCATCATCTCTCTCTACCAAATCAAGATCAGGCTACCATTACAGAGCTCAAGAACACCAGAACAAGATGAATTTGTTGACAAATGGATCGGAGCACACATCGAAGACTGTGACAGTATCATCAAGAAGCCTTTACTGATAACAGAGTTTGGGAAATCTTCAAAGTTTCCTGGTTTCAGCTTAGAGAAACGGAACGAGTTTTTCAAGAGAGTCTATGATGTTATCTACGACAGTGCAAGAACCGGCGGTTCGTGTACCGGTGGAGTTTTCTGGCAACTTACGACCAATAGAACTGGTCTGTTAGGTGATGGGTACGAGGTTTTTATGCAACAAGGTCCTAACACTACTGCTCGGATTATCGCTGAGCAATCTAGTAAACTGAGAAACCTCAAGTATCCACCATTAGTCACACATAGTGCAGAATGAAACAGTATAGATACCAAACATTAGATATTAGAATGTAAAAAAATAGGAAGCATGTAAAACTTGAATATGAACAAAAGCTAAAAGCTATACGTGTAGATATATACTTTTGGTTGGGTTTTAATTACTTTGATTCTTTCACTGGAAACAACAAACACCGTGGCAAATTATATATATTACAGAGAGTAGAGAGACATCTTTTGTTTTCTGATTTTAGTTTAAAATGAGGAAACCAGAAGATCATCTGAAGTGGTAATAACACCTTTAAATACGTTCCTGTCTGAAGGTAAACCGGCTACAACGCCGTGTTCGATGCCACATTCGTTTGTTCCTCTCCTGATCTTGAAGTAACCATCCTGCGATTTTTATGCTACATATGTTAGGTTCTGTGTAGAAGATCAAAAAGTAAAAGTTTGACTGGAGAGAAGCAGAACTTACATCACCCCAGCTTCGGTTCCATTGATTTGCAAGCAACTGCAACAGATTCAAAAGAACAAGAATGTCATGAATTTTCCAGCCAGATCGAAAATTGAAACCCAGAGTGTTAAGAAATGGATTCCATACCCAATAATCTTCACCATCATCAGAAGTTCCCCAGCCAATAAGCTTAACAGCATGACCTCCAATGTTACTACCAGTTATGTGCTTGTACACTCCAGATTTGTAATGCGCAAAGTCCTGTGGAGCAAAAGATTCATGAGTTCCCTATACTACTAAACATATGTTTGATCAAATCTAGGACCTTGACTTTACCTCGTAAACGGTAAAGGCAACCTCAACAGGCCCGTTTTTGTAAACTTCTGCCATAATGTCTTGAGGGTTAGATCTGATTTTGTATGCGCTAACACCATAGTGTTTTGATTCACGCCAAAGCTGGTTTCCGCTAACACATTTCCTCACACACTTCGGTGTAGGGTATGCGGGTTCACATCCCGGGTGAGAGCATCCGGTATTGTCAAAGTATGGATCACACTGAAGAACCAAGAGCATTGCAAAAGTTCATCAAATTTTAACCACTTTGTCATTACTTATATGTTATATGTAGTCAAAATGAGAATTCACCTCTTCGGTGACAACACCGTGGTGCTTAAAGTACCGCCACGCAGAAATTGGGTAGCCACCATTACAACCTTGACCGCAAAGGAATCCACAACATGCTAAGAGATCATTGACAGATAAAGAAATATTCTGCATGGCAACACAAGAAACTATTATTAATCTTTCGAAGAGAAAGATGCTAGCAATCAATCAATCTTAGCTTGATGGAAAATTGTGTTACCATGTTATATTTGATGCAGAATCTGTCAGACAGTGATTCAACAGCACCAAATGCCCAACAAGAACCACAGTGACCCTAAACAAACAAAAACCAAAATGCTTTCATTCATCTGACAACGCATTGTTCAGTATAAAACCCACGCAAATGATGTTTTACCTGATCTGTAGTGTGATAATCGAGGAGAGGATTTGACACCAAACATAATGTAGAGTCAGTAAATCATGTCTCACAACAATGAAACAAAGACAGAGATAATGGAAACTGGAAGCTTAGATTGACCTAAGATCCTTCCGATACTGGTGCACTGTGACCAAGCGGTTCTAGCATCAAATTCTTTCGGAAGCTTCAGAGATCTGTCATGGCTTACGATAGGTACACCTAAGTATTCCGTCTTTGGTGTTGGTTTAACACCGAGGAGGCGCTTAAACTCTGCAACCTGCACATACAGACACACAAAAAAACCAAAAGGGAGACGTTTTCAGGAACAATGATAAGCATTTACTTCTATACAGAAAAAATTTCTCTGTAGCTCTTGAAAGATAAGATCATGGAGGTAATAAGCTCACGGTGGCATTAGCAAACCGATCATTCAAAGCAGCTTTCCATCCAGCGTTTGGATTCTCATTGACTTCCTTCACAATCTCATTCTGCAAAAGTACATCAACGATAAGGGAATCTTAAAGGATACGAAACAATAAAGTAAGTGGGTGGATTAAGATCAAACCTGAAGAATTCGTGAGGTCAGTTTCTGCTTTGATATATTTTCTGCTGCAATACCCTGATTAAGATAAAAAAAAAAAAACAGCTTGAAGAGTTACAAATTTACTGATACAGAAACAATGATAAAATCCTACATGTGTTAATTTGATCACTAAGAAAGAGACGTCCGCTCATATGTATTGGATTCAAGACCCAGAAAACCAAAATTCACAAAGTTTGATTCTTTTTAGCTTCGAGAGTCAAACAAAGCCAGATCAAACTGAAGAGCGAAAATTAAGCAAATGATCAATCCCAGGAACAAAAAGGCCAAACAGATCACCATCCATAAAGCAATTTTAAACCCAGATTACTTTTAACAAAAGAAAAAAAAACACTGATTATGAAGGTACCTGCAAGTTGAAGGATGAAATTAGCCCTAAAAGAAAGAAAACAGAGGCTAACTGGAGTCTGATACAATGATCAGCCATGAATCTCCTCTTCTCTCTGATACAATTTTCTCAAGCCTCGATGAATTTCCAGATTCAAACAATGATTTGCCGAGACTTTGGAAAAAGTATTATCTTTTCTAATCACGGAGAGAGAGAGAGAGAAAGGCTTATCTTTTAGAGAATGACAGATCATTTTATAATTCTATTGGAAGGAGGAGATCCTGACCGTTGATTGGTTCCACCTACAAAAATATACGCCGTTGATCAAGAAGTAATGGCTAACTTTGATTAATCAAAAATAAAAATGATTAATTAAGGGGTTACTTTAGGCGGCTTTAATAAATTACAAAAATCAAATAACACTATAACAGTTTTATTAGCCTCTCTACTGTGGCGTTCAAAGCACCGAAACGCTAGAAATCTCCAGAGAGGAGCAGAGAAACTTTGAAGGCGATGAAGTTCGTATCTGCAGCCAAACGGATATGGTTTTTTCAACCCTAAGTTGCTCAATTCACCTGTCTTTAGAGCCGGTATGTTCGTCTTTACGTCTCGGATCGATTTCTCTCTGCATCGCGAGATTCTTCGTTTGTGATTTGTCCGGTAGGTTTTTTGAGCTCATCGGAGCTCTCGTTTACTGGTGATCGAGGCGATTACTGCTGAATCTTATGATAGTTTTGGGTTTTATATTCAAAATTTCTGCAATATCTTCCACATTTCGGTTGTGAAATCCAAGGGTTTGCGTTCTGTAACTGTTTGAGCTTCGGATTTTTGACGAACAAGGTGATGAAATCTGGTTTTTATCTGATTCTATTAATTGAATCCGAGATCGCTTGTGTCGCATGATTTGTCTAAGCTTTCTATTTGATCCGAGGTGGGAGATTGACTGGATTCTGTGACTTACATTGGCTCTACGATTTCTTTTTTTTAGAGGTTATGTTGGTTCATTGATCTCAGAATGCATATAATCAACCTTTGAATCCATGGTTACAACTTTTAGTGCTGTTGCTGAAGTCCCTTAATGTGAATTGTGTTTATAGTTCGTTTTGTTTTAATCCTAAAGCATTAAGCAGGTTTCAGATAACTCTCAACTGATGAGTCTAAATTTTTTATGTAGGTATCCTGTTTGTGTTGTAAGGGTAAGTCAGTACAGTGATACCATCAATCATTCCAATAGTAAGGGTGGAGAGATGACTAAGAATCAAACAGTTGGAGTAGACTCCGAAGACGACTCTGATGTTTATGACATTGCGGAAGCAAACTGTGAGCTCGCTATGGTAGAAGGTCAGATCTGTAGCATACCGTACGAGCTCTATGATTTACCAGATTTAACGGAAATATTGTCTATTGAGACATGGAACTCATTTCTGACAGAAGAAGAAAGATTCTTCCTGTCATGTTTTCTGCCAGATATGGATCAACAGAGTTTCAGTCTGACGATGCAGGAACTTCTCGGTGGTGCCAATTTATATCTTGGGAATCCAGTGGATAGGTTTTACAAGAAATTGAGAGGAGGACTGTTTACTCCAAAGGTAGCTTGTTACAACGAAGGGGCTATGTTCGTCAAGAGGAAAATGTATTACTACTCTTTAAGGTTCTATCACCAAAAATTGATCAAGACATTCACCGAGATGCAAAGGTTCTGGGATCAGTATGGAAAAGAATTGGGTAAAAACGCAAGACTCCTCCTTTGGTCCGAACGAACACAAACCAGGAATCTCAAACTGCTGGGCCTGAATAGAGTTCCATTTGAGGGAATGGATGGCAGCTCCAAGAACACTCTCAAGATAAAGATAACCAGGAAAGGGATATTCCGGTACCAAGGTTCCAGCTTAGTTTCCGTTGGACATCATCATCAGACCTTGCCAAAGGGTCTTCTCAAAGTGGTCCCTAAATCTTCTTCCGCCATTCTCGGGGAACCCTACGTCTCTCCTGAAAATAATCTCCTTCATATCCATGAAACTGGTTCAAAGAGTAGTAGATTTGCAGCCTCTCCCTACTCAGGTACTAGATTTGAGAAACCCTACAGAACTATTGCCTGTTCAATCACAGAGCTCCCGAAATGCTTACTGAATCACCAAGACACTTCCTTTACCTATTTGGAAACTACAGAAAGAAGCTCAATCGAGGAGAAAGAACTGGTGTTGCATGCTCCAACAGACACTATCTGCAGAGGTCTTGGTGCTTCCGATCACTCCAGCACAGAACAGAATCTGCTTTCAGAGAAAGAAGAATATGTCCATTACCACCTGAAATCTTCTAGTTTTAAGCCGGGGATTATTGACAAAGGCTCTGAAACAATGGAGACAATGAAGGTTTTATCTGGTAAGAACTTTCAGACGGAAGCCAATGTCCTGAGAAAACCGCTGCGTGCTCTGAGCGAAGACAATCATGCTCGAGAAACTGATGATAATCATTTGTTTTCCTTGACGTACAAGCGAAGAAAGGTTCAGAGAATCGGCGTAGCTTGAGCCTGCACTTTATACTACTCCAATGTTCTACGTAATGTACTCCTCCATTTCCGAAGATTCATGAAAATATGAACTGTAATGCTAATTGGTAAAATGGATTTGGTTTGGGGTTAAATATGCGCCTCTAAAAGTTGTACGGCAGTAAAAGAAAGCATTGAAGAAATAGAGGAGTAAAGTGAAATAATTAATAAGTAAAACTAACTATTAAACAGAGTTCCGATAAGGTCACATGATTTTGCTTTTCTCACCAGAACGTTTGAGAAGAGCTTCCTCCAAAACCTCATAGCCACAAAAGCTCACACAAACGGTACGTTCCTTCAATTCTCCCAATGGTTATCGCTTTCATCGTTTGTTTTATCATCGTCATCTCTAGGGTTTAGCGCGATATACAAAAAAAAAAAAAAAAAAAAAAAAAAATTTTTTTTTTTTTTTTTTTTTTTTGGAGNAATTTTACTTTTATTTTGATTGTTTTGGAGAAGGGTTTTGGAGTGATGGGGTCTCTTGTTCGTGAATGGGTCGGGTTTCAGCAATTTCCAGCGGCTACCCAGGAAAAATTAATTGAATTCTTCGGCAAATTGAAGCAAAAGGTTTGTTCTTTTACTTATTTTTCTGTTTCTTTGAAATTAAGTCGGTTTCTCGGTATCTCCGTTGTGCTTAGGAATTAGGATAATGGGTTTCTGTAATTGCAGGATATGAACTCTTTGACAGTTCTTGTTCTGGGGAAAGGCGGTGTTGGAAAATCATCCACCGTCAATTCTCTTATCGGCGAACAAGTCGTCCGTGTCAGTCCTTTCCAGGTACGTATTATTTAGTTTCCCTGAAGCCTCACTTGAAATTGATTCTTCTTGGCTGGGATTAGTTAAGTGTAGTCAATTTGAACATATTTATGTTTTTGTTTCTTCGGTTTTGTAGGCTGAAGGGTTGAGACCAGTGATGGTGTCAAGAACAATGGGAGGTTTCACTATAAACATTATTGACACCCCTGGACTTGTGGAAGCTGGATATGTCAATCACCAAGCTCTTGAGTTAATCAAAGGGTCAGTAGTATTCTTTTGAATCTCTCTTATGAGAAATTCAGTGTGCTTGTAACCAATTGGCTTGGTTGATTTTTGTTTCACAAGCTCTTCAGTGATGTGATTAGATATGCTTGTTGCATATGGCGTTATGTCATTCGTTTGTGATTGCGGTTAAATGTTTGCTTTATGGGTTTCTGCTGAAATTGTGAATTGTGAGTATCTGTTTGGTGCTTACCTCTTGGATTTTGGGCAGGTTTCTTGTGAACAGGACCATAGATGTGTTGCTCTATGTTGATCGTTTGGATGTGTATAGAGTCGATGAGCTAGATAAGCAAGTTGTTCGAGCGATCACCCAAACCTTTGGAAAAGAGATATGGTGCAAAACCTTGCTTGTTTTGACTCATGCTCAATTTTCTCCACCTGATGAACTTTCCTACGAAACTTTCTCCTCGAAGAGATCAGATTCTCTCCTAAAAACTATCCGCGCTGGTTCTAAGATGCGAAAGCAAGAGTTTGAGGTATGGATTTACATACCAGTCTTCGAGAATAGTTTTACCAATGTTTGGTTCATTGGGCAAGAATCAGTTATTCCCATTCTTCTACTGGCTTGTAGGATTCTGCAATTGCAGTGGTATATGCAGAGAACAGTGGAAGATGCAGCAAGAACGAAAAGGAAGAAAAGGTTTGGCTTTTTCTCCAAAGTCTGATTTGACCAGATTTGGAGACTGTTAAAAAAGTCAGCTTATGTGCTCTTCTTGGTTTAGGCTCTACCAAATGGTGAAGCATGGATCCCGAACTTGGTTAAGGCGATAACTGATGTAGCAACAAACCAGAGGAAAGCGATTCATGTAGACAAGAAGATGGTAGATGGATCTTACTCTGATGATAAAGGAAAGAAACTCATCCCTCTTATCATCGGCGCTCAGGTAAAAACAAAACACATTTCACAAGATTTCTTCACATTGTTGGAATTTGGTAAACAATTGAATACATCCTTTAATTGTACTTTGCAGTACTTCATCGTTAAGATGATTCAAGGAGCGATCAGAAATGACATCAAGGCAAGTGGAAAGCCACTCTGAAGAACATGTTTTGTTGTGACCCAACTAGAAAGAGAGTTTTTTTTTTCTTTTTTTTTTTGGATTTTATCATATTTTGAATTTGTAAACTTTCTCTATTGAAGTAACACGTTAACGAAGAAGAATACATCGATTTTCATAATTATATCATGAATTTTTCCTAATTTCTTATATACGCTTGAAAGTTAAAACTTTATCTTAGAAAATTTTGTGTATTTATCGACATTGATAAAACTTTCTCTTTATTGGTTCATGGATTTTAGTGGATAAATCTATATAAAAATTCGGTCTTATTCAATTGTTGATTTTAAAATCTTATTTAAAATCATATCTTATTGGTTTAATTATTTGTAAATACTAATTAAAATCCACCGTTATTCGTTTAATGATTTATTTTTTGATTTTGAAATCCATGTTTAATTTTATATGGATTTGGAAGTAAAAAATAGAAAGATTTAAATCCGTAGGAAAATGATGTTATTTCGAAATTCATATAATTTGATTTCAAAATCAATGTATTTTGAATTCAAAATCAATGAAATTTTTAAATCCTATATGTATTTATAAATACATGAACCAATAAGACTGTTGATGATGTTTTATTTGGTTATATTGTAGACTCATCTTAAGCATTTGTTTTGGTTTATTTGGTGTTGTTTTAGTTTGGTTATTTTATCATACAACGAATAATAAACTGCTTTATTTTTCTGTTTTTGTTTACCTCTTGATAAATTTAGATCATGTTTGTTTTTGAGTCTAAACATTGCATATATAATCAAACACTGCCAAATAAACGATGTAAAATTCGTTTGTATCAATTATAAGCAATGTAAGAAAATAAAATTAACAACAAAAAGTGGCCTTATTTTCATTAAAATTATTTGAATAAATTAACATAGAAGGATATATGTCATTTAAGAACCCAAAAAGAAAAAAACAATAAAACGGAGTCAATTGTTATTTGTTATCTTATTTTCATTTAAATTTTAAAAAATTTGCAAAAATGTCACTTTTTTTGCAAATAGCCATATCTAAGCAAAACCTTATTCTCTCTCTAATTTTCTCCATTAGTTGATTCATGTCTCCGGTGTAACGTCCCGCGCAATGCTCAACGATTTTGCAAAGAGTCTTCTGAAGTTCTACCGGCCGTTATCAGTTGTCCAATATCTTGAGGCACGTGTCTTCTTAAAACACCTTCTTTCAACAACAAGGGTTGGACTCTGAAGACAAACAAAGCCTCTTGTCCCAATTCTATCCCATTTTCTCTCAAAATCTGCACATCCCTTTCCACGTCAAGAGTCTCCACGTATGCGACCATCTCAGAAAAATACGCGATTTTTGCTCAGCAATACATTCCACTTGTGCCACCCCATGATTCCGTATCAAAGATCAACCAGAGTCATCCTCTGAAAGTCTTCCACACAGAAAACAATGGGGCTACGATTGTGCCATGGTTAATTTGGAATGAACTTTTGCGGAGACCCTTTTGTCCACATTGTTTCTCATTTGTTTTTGAAGTTCATGCATTGAACATGGTTGTTGGAGGGACGCTTGCAAGCTCTATTAGATGCACATTTGATCATTTGGGCAAAATGTTTCTTCTTTAGATACATGTTGGCCGCCATGACGATAGCATGTGCTTTAAATTTACAACTTTCAAAAAAAAATTGCTAGTAATTATATTTTTATATGGAAGATAAATCTTAAATGTTGAAAAAGGGTGAAGAAACTTGAAGAAAACAAAGATATTTGGAATGTTATCCTTTTTTTTTTAAACTTAAAAAAATGATCAAGGAATGTTATCTTTTGGTGCATTACTAGTGCAGATGGCTTTTTAATATCTTTTGTTAATGGACCGCTATTAATTGTACTATTCGAACCTATAGCTCTCCGTCTAGAGCTTCTTTTTGTTTTTTTCTTTTTAAACTATTACTTGTAGTGATATAAGATCGTTGAAAAAAAAATCTCTTTTATTGTTAAAAATCCGATTTTCCAAATATAGATAAAGTAAATGAATATGTATATTGGGTCAATTAGCCCAATAACCAATTAAGAGCACAAATTGAAGCTTATAGCCATATAAATTTAGAAATAAAATGCATAATCATTTGAAGTCTTGTGCTGTCGATTGTGCCCTTGCAAACGCGCGTGAACTCGTCCATAGGTGAGAGACAGACCTCACACAACGCCACTCTAGGCATAGCACATGAGGGTAAAATGGAAAATAATTTATAAAATACAGAGAATATCCTAACCAAAAATTTTTCTGGTTATTTACCTAATATATATGCTCAGATTTTGGTTATTCGATGCAATTTCCTATGTATATTTATGTGTGTAAGTGCGTATAACTGTGAAAGTTGGGTTGGGATAAAGAGTACTGGGCTATATAACATTAACATGTAGATGTAGCCCAATCAATGTAACTGACTAATGAGCTTTTTGTTTCAATCTGTTCATGGGCTTTTCCGATTTTTTTTTCTAAACATAAGGGCGGTTTCGGTTGTGATGTTGAGTGATTTTTTACTTCTATTTCTTAGCATGAGTAAATAATCTCATTCTTATTATCATGGTTTACAAACACTAATATAAAATGAATACACGATAATACTCTAGAGTCTAGACCGAATATTTCTTGTACCACTTTCAATATTTTGTTATTTAAGTTAACCGAGCCATTTTAATTCTCGACATTGTCAACGCTTATTATGACGTTGATGAGAAAAAAAGCATTAATTCTTTTTGTCTTTTCACTTCTTTTTCGTGTTTTCAAATATAAAAAAAATTCCCAAATGTCTGAGAAATCCTAAATCCCCAATTAGTTGAGACCGTGACTGAGCGGCCGAACCGGTGACTGAGGCAATGTATTAGGTAACGGTGTTTTCTTATAATTGATTCCTAAGAATTTGGTCCTTAATTGCCAAGGGAGAAGTAATGCTTAAGTTTTATTTACTTCATCATCACACAGAATTAAACTCCTCTTTAAGCAATCACATCATTTACATTTACAATTTTTTAAACTATTTTACTTCCTCTTGTCTCTGAGTTAACGTCTTCTCTTCTCTCTTGTTTTGAACTGTCATGTGTTTGTTGTCTTCTTACTCTGTCTCCGACTAAGCAAACAGCATACTTGTGTGAGTACATAAACACATATCAACACAAGAACAGAACCAAACACAAAAACTCTAAACAAGACCGGCTCTTCTACAGGTGACATAACCGCCAAGTACGCACAGTCTCGTATAAGAACAACCCATGCCAATCCTTCCACTGCATTTTTAACCACCAAAACTTTTTTCCTCTTTGCTTCTTCTCTGCATAACTTGTATATAATCCTCAAACACGAAACACCAACGACCAAAAACGTTGTACTAGACCATCCCCGGTAAGCCACAATCTTCCCTCCCACCGTTAATGCCTCTTTCCTGCAGATGCAAGACTTGCAAACTCCAGAGAAGGTGGAAGCGACCAGAGCATCGAATCCTGTATAGTAGGGGAGAATCACAGCGTCTAAGTAAAGACTGGCGTGGAGAATTCCAGAGATAGTAGAGGCTTCGAAGAAGACAAAGCTTGCTTCTTTTTCGATATTGTTGTCGAATATAAGCACTGAGAGTTGAACTAGCTGCAGGATTGCAGGTCCAAAGATGGAAATTGGGAAAAGGGTATTGATCCTTTGACCTTTTGCAAAGATCAAGAGGATCAAAGGAAGAGAGATTGGACCAGAAGGAAGTAAGTACCTTTTTGCTTTATCATCACCATCATCATCTTCTCTTCTTCTTCTTGATATGACCTTCCTTAAGACGACGATAATCGTCGTCAAATAAGAAACCGTGATGAAGAAGAAAACTAGAACGTCGATGATCTGAGGATAGTCGCCTGCGTAGAGGCTGTCACAGAAGTAGTGGAAAGGGCAGTTAATAGGATCAAGTGTGTCTTCGAATTGCCACTTTGTGCATTTGAAAAATGTCAGCTTTCGATCCAAATCCATTTCCCATTCTGAATTCATAATGTTGGTTTTCTTCATTTGTTTTTTTTGGTTTACTTGAACGCTACATATACTATAGTACGGTGCGTGTATATGTATATGTCACTTGGTTGATTCCCTTTCATTGTCTGGTTTTAGATGCTTGAGCTGCAGGCTAAAGTGGATAATGAAACTCTATCTGAAATCTGGATCCTATCTTGAATTTTGTTTTATTAATTTAAACCACCCTTTGAAAGAAATTAAAGGGGTTTGGTTTTTTTTTAGTTTGTAGTTTACTTGAGTGATGATTGTGCCTAAGTTTAAATATTTTCTCGGCAAATATTTGTATTAGAGACTAGAGAGTAGAGTGTGCGAGAGAAGCCTTTATCTCTAAGGGAAGTTAAAGTTTGGTGGGTGATTGCTACTGAATTTTTTTTATTTTATTGTTAATTGCAGAATTACGTACTTAACTGAATTCATTTATTTAGTCTCTTAAATGTTGGTTGAAAACAAGAGTCTCTTTCATAGTTGAGAATCTTAATTGCCGAATTTAAATAAAGTAAAGAAGTATAATTGGATCAATGATTTAACACAATCCGCTAGTATTCAATCGTTAGTTCTAAATTTTTCATTAAAATTTATTGAATACGATGATATATGTAAATCACCACTCGAAAATTTTCATGGATAAGAAGTACATCCAAAAAGAAGAAGGACAAATTTTAACATCTTTATTAAATAACATCAAAATTTAAAATTTCTGAAATATGATTTACAAATATAATATCTAATAATACTGGATTTTAATAAAAAATTGAGAATCAACGACTATATAAAAGCGTATTGTGCTTGGATTTTCAAATGAATATGTATATTTATGTATGCAAGTGTATTGCGTATAAATGTGAAAGTTGGGTTGGGACTATAGAGTACTGGGCTTTATAACATTAACATGCAGGTTTAACCCAATCAATGTAACTATCTAATGGGCTTTTCTATTAAATTTGTTCATGGGCTTTTCCGAATTTTATGATTTTCAAACATGAGTGATTCGTCCGTCACAACAAAAACGATTATAAAGAAAAAGTTTTTAGACCAACATTAATATTTATTTTAAGAGTTGACAAAAAGCAAAAAAATAATACTATTGTACAACGTGGTTAAGCAACTTGACCTATGGCAGTTTTAGTTTAGTTTCATGACCAAAAAAAAATAAAAAATAAAAAATTTGCTTTTGGGCCCCGCACCGACACGCAAAACGAGACGCGGTTCCCTTCTCCATTCATTAATATCTCTCTCCCCTCCAAGATATTTTCTTTTCATTACTTTTTTTTTTTTCTGTTAAACCATTAAGCTATTATTATGAAATTATATTCGGTATCATTTTTAACTTTGTTACTAGCCTGCTGTAGTATTTTACAAACTTTTGTAATTTGAATCTCAATATCGAGATATTAAAAACATTTAAGGTTAAAGAAACTTCCAGTAGTGACCAATAGACTAGTTTTCTTTTTATCATTGAATTTAGAGTTTGAATTTATGAAGAAATTGCATAGTCATTCGTGAATGATGCAATTACATGGAAAAACTCTGGACCAAAATTGAATAATAATTGTGAATGAAAACTATAAAGTTGGTTTGTTTTGTTGTCGCAATGCGTGTTTTATGTGGTATAGAATAAGGTATTGTAATTTAGGAGGAAACCAGCGGTTCACGTAAAGACATTAAATTTAAATTAGAATTATATAAAAATTAAAACATTAATAGTGCCAAAAAAAAAAAGAGACGAGAACAAAAAAATCCGTAGGAAATTTTATAAATCTGAAAAGATCTCTTGGAAATTCGAAAGAAGCACCAAAAAACCCAAATGCAAAGCCATCACAATCGAAGCAGGCTCAGCTTCATTCTACGGTCCAGATTCATCCCTTCTTTCTCTTCACCACTCTCCCTGTTCGTCGTCCTCGCCGCTGTTCCTCTTCCGATATACTTTTCCGGTCTGCTCTCATCTTTCTCCGGCAGAAACAACAAGGCGGTTTCGGTTATGGTGCGTCGGCTCTTCCTATTTCGGGATTTTTGCTTTTCTTTTTTCTTTTTTTCATTTCGAGTGATTGTTCTGAGATCCGATGATGATCGCCGATTGTGATTGTGCAGAGACTCAACTCGAACTTAGCTTCAACGGTGGAACCGAATATTTCTTGTACCACTTTCAACATCTTGGCTCCGATTTATAAACGGGTTGATCATCAGGTTCGTTTGCTTTGTTTCATCTCTTCTGATTGTACTCTTATCTGTTGATTTCGAATCGGAATGTCTCATTCGGTGACATTGATTGTATGGGTATCTGCAATACTTGGTTACAGAATGAGAGCATTCGAGAGAGCGATTTTCGCGCGCTTTGGTTTGCTCGGAATCAGAGGATTTTAGATTGGTTACTCTATGAACGGTCTTCAGTCATCTGTCTCCAGGTAATAAGAATATTTGTGAAATCTTTCTTGTGTCGGTTGTTTCTTTTTTCCACTCTTGGAAAAGTCAGATTGACTTTTGTATGTGAGAGCTTAAGACGGCTTATAGCAATTGTCACTGTTCATAGGAAGTTTGGGTTGGGAATGAGGAATTGGTGAAGATGTATCACGAGCGGCTTGGCACTGCAGGCTACACTATTTTCCAGTTGGCTAGAACAAACGGTCGTGGTGATGGTAAGATTCTCCATTTTATGATGTTTAAACATTTAATTGATAATGGCATCAGTTCTAGTTAGGAGTGGAATGATGCGTCTGTTGTTCTAGGTAAAAATTCTCTGTCCAAAGTCATTAGAAGCTTTAGCTCAATGTTGCTTGAGATGCTTCAGTTAATAGTATTGGGGTCCAAATCTTGGAAAAAAGTAGATTAGAGGGAACAAAGACGAGTGGGTCAAAATCTTCTGGGTTTCAAAGGTTGCTTGTTGGTGTTTATATGATCTTCAACGTCGTTGTTTGTAGGATGTCGTTTTTTAGCGGCAATCTTACTTTCAACGACTGTTTTGATGGATGGAGTGGAAATTTGGACTGAGATTCAAATTCAATACTATAGGTTTGGACTCCTCTATCTGATCGCCTGCGATCAATGATAGGCTTCTTCTTCTTTGTTTTCTCATTTGTGGACTTTAATATCTTTCTTACAGGTCTTTTGACTGCCATCCATAAGGACTACTTTAAACTTTTAAATTACCGAGAGCTGCTCTTTAACGATTTTGGAGACCGTGTTGCTCAGCTCTTACATGTCAAATCAGCTATTCCCTTTCCGCTTAATGGGAAACAAGACATTCAACAAGAAGTTCTTATAGTGAACACTCATCTTTTGTTTCCACATGATTCTAGTTTGTCTATTGTAAGATTGCATCAGGTTGGTCATCCTTCTTATCATTTTGCTTTTTGAGACAGCTCCCCTTAGATCTTGTGATATTTAACTTTATTATCTCTGCTTCTCTTAACAGGTTTACAAAATTCTCGAATATCTGGAAGCTTACCAAAAGGAAAATAAACTTACCCACATGCCCATTATTCTCTGCGGGTGAGCTTCTGGTCTTAAGAGTATTGAAATTGTGTCCCTCCACCAGTACAATGTAATCACAGACTTTGAATTATGCTTATTTCAGTGACTGGAATGGAAGCAAGCGTGGGCATGTCTACAAATTCTTGAGATCTCAAGGGTTCATATCATCATATGATGTTGCTCATCAGTATACTGACAGTGATGCTCATAGGGTAGACATCTCTTACAAACTTTTTTTTCTCCAGCTTCCTGTTATTAAAACCAAGTTCGTGTTGTAAAAGACACATCATTAACTGTCTTTATTCTTTTCTTTCTTCAGTGGGTTAGCCATAGAAACCACAGGGGCAACATATGCGGAGTTGATTTCATATGGCTCTGTAACCCTAGCAATTCAAGAAAACCTTTGAGAACAAGTTGGGCGGAAGCTGTTTTCAGCATAATCAAGGTGAGATTTGTTTTTCTTCAACTGATATTTTCATGTCCCTTTGGTTAATTCTGATTTCTCTTGATGGTTCCAGTATCAACTCCAGAAAGCTTCCATAGCCGAGGACGATGCCTTTTCTTTTCTTGGGACAAACAATCACAGTGATTCACTAACCTACCCTGACTTTTGTCAAGCACTTCAAAAGGTAAATTCAGTTTCATCAGGAAATAAAGAGCCTAGAAAGACCTCAATTATCCACAAATGCTGCAAAAGTGTCACAAAACTTGCACACAAAAAAGTCTTAAAACTTGCATTTAATAACAGTAGAAACTTTTGAGTTCTTTGAGTTTCTTACAATGTGTTGGACGAAGAATTTGGTGAAGTAGAAACTTTGAGAGTAAACTTTCAGTTTCTCTACTTATCGATCAAACGTATTGTGTGGCAGGTAAATCTAACGGGTATTCCACATGGACTTAGCTTCCAAGAGACAAAAGAGCTATGGGTTCGAGCTGATCTTGATGGAAATGGTGTCATCGACTATGAAGAACTTAAGGTAAGTTAATAATATAGACCAATTGGCGCAAAACGGAAGTCACAAACTGATAACATGCCTCCAATAAATCGAGCTTTGTTTAAAACGTCAACGAAGACTCTGATGTATGTGTATGCATATAATTATGTAATGTCAGAAAATTTGGAACATGACGATGATGAATCAATCTGGAAATTGCAAAGAGAGTGTGCTGGAGAGTAAGAAACAAGAAGGAGAAGAAGAAGCAATTGGATTGAAAGTGAATAAAGCGGTTTTGTTTCCGCAAGAAGCAGAGAAAGGATTGTGGCCGGAGAATTACAGTCTCTCCGATCATGCTTGTCTCACCGTACAGTTCTCTCCGGTCAAAATGCTCTGTAGCTAAGTTTTGTTTATTATGGCTCTTGCAAATGTAGAGAAGCATTGAGATTGAGACTTGCAGTGAAAGTTTACAAACCTTCGAAATTTGTATAGTTTTTTAGATGAGGAGATTTCCAACATTTTTTGTAATAAGATTACTTACTATGTTTGGGCTTTATATTCTCATGCTTTCAGTTGTATACTCTTTAACAACAACAACAAAAACATTTTTGTAATTGCATCATTGTTTCTGTTTCTGATCAAATTAAAGATTCTTTTTTTTTTTGGGTCGTCTGCTGGGCCACAACGGTGTGGCCCCGTAGCCCATAGTCGAACTCCCATCGGAGAAAGGGACAGCGCAAAGCGCTAAACCTCTCAATTAAAGATTCTTTTTTTAATTGAATTCGAAAATTAGTCAAACTATTTGTCGACAACAAAGAATTAATTGTTTTTCGTGATTATAGTCTCTATCAACGAAATAGTTGACTCGTTAATTATAGTTTAACACTACGATTAATCCAAAGACGTGTCAAATCATATTTGTTAAGTTCATGAAAACTGAAAAAGGCAAAGATCTGAAACACCCAAGAGACAAGAAAGCTTTCGAGTGTCTTCACTTTTGGAAGCTAAAGCAATTGGAAAGAGGTGACATTTTGGTTACTCCGCATCATTTGGAGTTCGTCGTGGACTGTAAAGGTGAGACCTTTTCTGCTCTGATTATTTCTCTTGAAGCTGAGAAAGCCGTTGAAATTAGGATTTTGCTTCTGCCTCTGTTACGATTGCTTCTTCAGATACTCAATTTTGACTCTTTTGCTGAGAATTTGACGAAATTTCAATGACTTAGATTGTTTCATCATAAATTTTTCGCATTAGATCAAGTGATTGACTTCGAAATTGATTGCCTTTGTTTTTTGTTTCCAACAGAAACGATTGTAATCGGAATTGTCAACGTCCTGGACCTCACAACCCCCCCCCCCCCCAAATT
>OVAY01000542.1:34268-53396 GCA_900406395.1 Kernera saxatilis
CCCCCCCCCCCCCAAATTCTATTTGATTCATCAAATCAGTAAGCCACTAGGGTTTTTACAATTACAAGATCCATGCTTTTTGATCAGTGATCTGAAAATCCAGAGAATTCTCAAAAAGCCATTGAAAATGGCAATGGCACCAGTAGTTAAGCTGGTTTTAGGCTCATTAGCCTTTGCCATTTTCTGGGTATTAGCAGTTTTTCCCTCTGTGCCATTCCTACCAATTGGTCGAACCGCTGGTTCTCTCTTTGGTGCAATGCTAATGGTTATCTTCCAAGTCATAACCCCGGAACAAGCTTACGCAGCCATCGATCTCCCGATCCTTGGTCTTCTCTTTGGAACAATGGTTGTTAGTATATACCTTGAAAGAGCTGATATGTTCAAGTACTTAGGCACATTGCTCTCTTGGAAAAGCAGAGGACCTAAAGATTTGCTTTGTCGAGTCTGTCTTGTTTCCGCGGTTTCAAGCGCTCTTTTCACCAACGACACGTCTTGTGTGGTCTTAACCGAGTTCGTGCTGAAGATCGCTAGGCAAAAGAACCTCCCGCCTCACCCGTTTCTGCTAGCTTTAGCCACGAGTGCGAATATAGGATCTTCAGCCACTCCCATTGGGAATCCGCAGAATCTTGTTATCGCTGTTCAAAGCAAGATCCCGTTTTGGGAGTTTCTTCTTGGGGTTTTTCCTGCGATGATAGTTGGGATTACTGTCAATGCTGTGATCCTTCTCGCTATGTATTGGCGGTTATTGTCAGACCACAAAGAAGAAGAGGAAGAAGAAGAAAATGCGGTTTCTGAAGCTGTTGTTGAAGAAGATGTCACATCTCACCGGTTTTCGCCAGCTACATTACCGCATCTCGGCTCTTTCAGATCCGAAGAATCGAACTTGAGAATGGACCCTGAGACGCTCCGAAACAGAGCGGTTTCCAGGGGTGAGAGCGAGATAATAAACCGCGAGTCAAACGCGTCTAGAGAACAAACCGACGCAGAGTCTCAAGGAGAGAGCAACAATAACAATGTGTTCCAGATCAAGAAATGGAGAAGAGTTTTCTGGAAATCAAGTGTTTATTTGATCACATTAGGAATGCTAATATCTCTGCTAATGGGTTTAAACATGTCCTGGACTGCAATTACCGCGGCTCTAGCTCTCATTGTTCTTGATTTTAAAGACGCAAGGCCGTCTCTTGAGAAGGTGAAACCCAAAGTTTCCAACTCTTTTAAATCGTTTATACTGATCTGATCAAACTTTTTAACTTTTGTTGCGATTCACAGGTATCGTATTCGCTTCTGATCTTCTTCTGCGGGATGTTCATAACCGTGGATGGATTCAACAAAACCGGTATCCCTACGGCTCTATGGGATCTGATGGAGCCATATGCCAAAATCGATCAAGCCAAAGGAACCGCCGTGCTCGCCGTTGTGATTCTTGTCCTCTCCAATGTAGCCTCCAATGTACCAACCGGTAACTTCATCATCCTGAAAACCAAACCAGCCTGAATGGATTCTCTAACTAAGAGAAAGAAGTCTCTCTTATTCTTTTGTGTGCAGTGCTTTTGTTGGGAGCGAGAGTGGCTGCATCAGCAGCGGCCGGGGAGGAGGAGAAGAAGGCGTGGCTGTTGCTGGCGTGGGTGAGCACGGTGGCTGGAAACTTGACGTTGCTTGGCTCAGCGGCTAACCTGATAGTGTGTGAGCAAGCTCGTAGAGCAGTGAGCCATGGCTACACTCTGACTTTCACTAAACACTTCAAGTTTGGTTTACCTTCAACACTCATCGTCACTGCCATTGGTCTCTTCCTTATCAACTAATCCAAAGCTGACTCACTCTACACATATATACAATGTACATGCTTTCTTTTCTTCTTCTTTTTTTCTCTTGTGAAGGAAGAATCTGATCTATTTCATGAATTAGTGATGATGTTTTTCTTTTGTAATCCAATATTCAAATCTTAAATGTGTATGCCTCTGTCTTTATTTTTTCCAATTATTGTTTATGATCCCTTCTTTTTTTGACGCCTTCTACGAAATTTCCTCTATGTAAATGTGGTTTCTTCAATATATATATGGTGATGAATGCTATAGTGTTTAATCAAGTTTTCATTGTATAGAAAGCGATTTCACTAATTTTCACCAATCAGAATATATTTCTCAAGGTTTTAAACATTTTTGAAAAGTAATTGTTGTTATTTACCCGATATGACTACTATTCTGGTTTTATACATGTTCTAGTAAATAACACACATTAGTCATTAGTTTTGGTAGTACCTAAACTATGATAATTGATATAATAATCATGAAAAAAAAAATGATCCTCATCAAGTGGCCGATCTTACTCTACAGATGTGCACATATACGTAAAGTCTATGTTTCTTTTGTTTTTTCTCCTCTAATATAATATTCAATTATTCATATTACATATTACATGCTTATGCCAATTCCTTTTTATTTCCTTTGGCGCCTTCGACGAAGGTTCCAATTGACCCTTTAATTTTTTAATCAACCGTGGGGTATCCGTATCAATGTTTTTGTTTTGACAGAAGTAATGGACCATCGACGTTAACGTTAAACAGAAGCTCATTCTATATTTATTTTCCAAAGGGAAACATGTTCAAGATAAATAAAAAAATTGTATTACGTGTTGGTCGTACATACTGTCACATGATAAGTGAATATTTGTCCACTGTATATCAATCTTTATTCAAAATACCAAATTGCAACTTGCAAATTCCCTTTTCCCATTTATCAAAAAAAAAAAAAAATCCCCTTTTGCCCTCATCTTTTTTATATTATAAGTCAAAATATCACAAGGTAAGAGATTTTACGTATTCATGAACCAAAAATGGGTAAAGAGGTTATTATAGCAAAAAAAAAAAAAAAAGATAATAATACTTGTTTTGGACAAGTGATACCAAAAACGTGCCACGTATACGATTCCAAAGCTTAACCACGACGCCCCTAAACCCTTTGACTTATTCTGTCTTCTAACAATTACTAATTAATATTAAATCGAAAATATAAAATCATTATACAAAATCTAAAAAATAAATTATTACATAAAAATCATATAGTAACAAAATAAATTTAACGATATTTTTGGTAGATAAAGTTATTCTCTAACAAATAATTAAATTTAATATTTTCTTTCTCGTATTAGATCATTCTGACGAAAATTTTTATATGTAGGTAGTATTTTGCGGATAAGAGCATGATCAACTGAGAAACTTAGAAAAAGATCTTAGTTATTTTTTAATTATAAATTTAGAGTTAAGAACTTTTTATAAAAACTTTAGATTTAGGTGCTCCAAAGGAGAATTCTATTAGGGGTTTTTAAAAAAAAAATAAATAATAATAATCGGTTCTTAGAAAAAGTCAAAAGAGAAGAAAAAAGTGTTTTTTTTTTTTTTTTCATCCAAATTAACATGGATCAGACACGTGACACATAAGAGTCGGTTATTGTATTTTTTAATTAAGAACTGTATCTAATCTTTTTAACATTTTTTTGATTATATAAATTTTAAAAAACGTTTTAAAAACTCCTAAAGTTCTCAATTGATCATGGCCTAAACCTCTAAATTGCACACTGTAAACATTTATGTGACAGGAACGCCATAATATTAAGAAGCTTCCGTATTATTTAATCAAATTTTCCTTTTCATATTCTTTTTAAAATTGTCTTTTTTATTTGTTTCGAATTAAACCTCTTCGTCTCTCTCCTAAACCCCCTTCGTCATTTCGTCTTTTTTATATATATATATAAACCCACTTCGTCTCTCTCATACGTTTTAACTTGCAGAACAGCAACCATGGGGAAAGCTCTCTGCTTCATATTCTGATCGTTTTCTTTTATTCTCATCCTTCCATTTTAATCTTGAAACTTTTGTTTCTTCCTCTGTGTTGAAAAAATGGTGAATCCGGTGGGGTTCAGATTCCGTCCTACCGACGAGGAGATCATCGACCATTACCTCCGGCTAAAAAATCTCGGTGGTTCCACGAGCCATGTCGATGAAGCCATTAGCACAGTCAACATCTGTAGTTTTGATCCTTGGGATTTACCCTGTAAGTCTCACAGACTACTTAAAGATTCACGAGTTTTCCAGACTCTTTGGATCATCGGGTAATTTCTGATTTTCGCTCCTTATTTTCGGTTTTTGTTCTTTCCCAGCCCAGTCGAGGATGGAATCGAGAGATCAAGTTTGGTATTTCTTCGGTCTTAAGGAGAAGAAATATAACAGAGGAGAGAGACAGAGCCGAAAAACGAGTTCTGGGTTTTGGAAGAAAACTGGAAAAACAATGGAGATCATGCGAAAGAGGGGAAATCGCGAAAAGATGGGTGAGAAAAGGGTTTTGGTGTTTCACTCGAGTGGTTCGAAAACCAAATGGGTTATGCACGAGTATCACGCCACGTCCTTGTCTCCTAATCAGGTAAATTTTCCAATACAATTTTTAGTTGTTGTTGTTGTTGCTTTTGCTGCGATTTGATTTGCTCGTAATCGTATATTATATTGATCCACTTCTGGGGTTTGTTTTTTTGCTGCGATTGTGATTTGGTTGGATGATTTTGTACAGATGATGACATATACAATCTGTAAAGTAAAGTTTAAGGGAGAAAAGAGAGATTTTTCTTCTTCTTCTGGTGGTGAAATTGTTGAGCATAGTCACTCTCTAATCACTCAAATGAACAATTCTGGAGGATTGAGTACAGGATCTGAGGTTGGTCAGTCTCAAACTTTAACAGGATCTGAGGTGATTGTTGCTCTTTTATATCTTTCAGGATCATATTTTCATAGTCATAGAGAATCTTACAACGACCTCATTTGTGTTCTTTCCTCTTTTTCAGGGATTGAATGTCAAGAATCAGAGAATCCACGTCAGTTTTGTGGCTTTCTTGATGCGCAGGAAGAAACTCAGCTCGAAGATGCAATGCGCAGGGCTATCAACAATTTGTCACCTGATGATTGGAGAAGCTTGTTCAATGATGATGATGAGCAGGGGAAGATTATGTTTACGCAAGAGGATCGCAACGATTACAGACCTAAAAAGCCACTGACCGGTGTCTTCGGTGGTCATAGCTCTGATGATAGTGATTCTGATTCCATCTCTGCAACAACAGTAAGCACACACTCTTTTACTTGAAACCTTGATAATCCTCTGTTTTCAGCTTTAATTTCACCTCATTTCATACGACAGATCTCAATTCAAACTTCGAGCACTTGTGATAGTTTTGCTAGCTCAAATCGTGGCATAGACCTACAAGAATCTCCTAACTTAACAGTCGAGTTATCTCAAAAGGTGAGTCTCTGAGACAACAATACTCAAATGCTGCTTTGTGCCACAACACTCACAACATTGAAATCAGAAGAAAATTTAAATTTTGGGTTCTTTGATATGTTTCTAGGTGAGCCAAGCTGTGGGTCAAGGGACTGAAACTGGAGAGCATAAATTGGGCCAAGAGTCGACCAAAAACAAAAGAGCTGGTTCCTTTTACAGCATACTACAAGGATTCGTCAAGAAGATTCAGCTTTGTTCTTGTATCTCAAGAACATGATAATTAATAAATGAGATCAAGAGCACTTTGTATTTTCCAAATTTGTAAAAGTACTAAGCTATGTCTATCTTGTTAAACTTTTCCATATTGTATGTATGTCCTAATATGTGTGTGTATATATATATATATATATATAGATATATTATAAAGGTGAATTTGTGATAAGAAATAGATAGAGAAGACAAAATTGTATCATCTTAATTAATACAATTAACAAAGTGGTCAAATTCTCTTGGACGTAGCAATCAAACTCTACTCCAACGGTCCTACCTAACCCCCACAAAAGAAGATTTCAGATTCAAAGGAAACAAAGGTTAATAATAATATCAAATCAAAACACTTATAGTTTAGTAATGTCAAAAAGTCTCTTTTAATCTAAATCTTATGTATTATGCATATACCACGTGCACGTTGTCATGTTTGGTGTTAAGTCCAAACCCCACTTATGCTAACTTTTATTTTTCTGCCTCTTTTTTAGATATTTTTTACAGTACGCATTTGTAAACAAATAGTTGAAACATAATTCTTTTAGTAAATACTTTAGCTATTGGGCTAATAACAAGGAATTTTATCAGACTTAAACTTGTGGTTGTGGATATTGTATCTATTTCACTATATTAAATTGATTTTATATAATTAAGCGTGTGGTAACGACTTAAGACTATCTAATTGATCACTATGTTAAATCGATTTTATATAATCTAATCATATAATTAAGCTTATGGATAAGAGTATCTATTTCACTATATTATATGTACACATTATGTTATGCAAGTGTGTTAGCACAGTATTGATATAGAGATACATGTATATATGCGTGCACTTACTACTTTCTAAATTTGTGGAAACCTGGGAAGAGGAATATGCCCTCTTTTCGTATCTTTTCCACAATGTATGCGCTAATAAATAAATGAATTTGTTATAGAAATTGTTAGATGAAAAATCCGTTTTATCATTTCGCTTTAATTGTAATCTCTAGTTTCGTTATATGACCAAAAAAAAAGTAATGGTCCAACTCTTTTTGACTCTTCGTCATCAATCTTTTTATTCCTACCTTTTTTTTTTTTTGTCAACTTTTATTCCTACCTTTTTCTTTATCTATATTCTTACCTAAACCCTTAAAGTATTCCAATCCTAAAAGAGAAACTTCTATGAGATTTATTTCTGTGAAATTTTGATACAAAATATTACACTTAATTTTCTGAATGTCAAAGACTCAAAGAGAAATATAATTATATTGATATATGTAAATATGCAAACTTGATGCTTAAGTTCAAAGTTCAAACCCATTAGGAAAATTTATTGCTAACTCTTACTCTCTCTTCTTCTTTTTTTCTTCCATTATTCTGAGGCATAAATGGAAGATTAGTTATAATTCTATTTTTTTTTTCCAGAAATCATACTGCTTCAAATTTGATTTATAGTACTGAAAACTGTTGTAGAAGTATTACTCTAAACTCGTATAAAATCGTAAAAGAAACACCAAAAATCTACAATATTAGTTACTTGAGTTTTGATAATCGAATTTTGCAATCTAAACAAGCAATTCTAGATAATAAAAATACGACATTAGTGGAACATTAAATATGGTTCAAATACTTTATGGTTCTTTTATCTACAGTTTCTACGAATTTTCTTGTTTGTTATCGCATCCATGTTTTTGTTTTGACATAATTAATGGACTATTGACGTTAAACGGATCATTCTTCATTTTCTAAATAGGTCAGCACATGGGAACACATATTCAAGAAAAAGATACTCTCATATTATTCTTTTGGTAGTAATTAATTACTACTACTATTACTATTGTCGTTGTATGATATAGTTGCATTAATTATATGAAAAAAAAATATGTCACTTGCATGTCATTCTTTGATCAAAATCCAAAATCGCAACTTGTAATCCCCTTTGGCCTCTTTTTTTTTTTGATTAAAACTTAAAAGTAACTAATGGAGTATCGACGTTAAACAGAAGCTCATTCTTCATTTTCCAGATAGTTCAGCGAATAAAGGGAACACATGTTCAAGAGAAATATGCTTCCATATTACTCCTTTGGTAGTAACTACTACTACTGTCACATGATAATTGATATTTGCAATAGTTTATGAAAAATATATGTCACTATATGTCAAAATCAAAAATGGCAAACTAGCGAATTCCATTTGCCCTCTTTTTTGATTAAAAGTAACAAAGTCACAAGGTAAGAGACTTTTTGGAGGAATAATTTTTCTTATTCATGTATTCATAAAGAAGGTAAGATTTTTAAGCCAATTTTTATGACCCTACGAAAGTAAGAAATAAAAAAAAACAAAGTAATATTGTCTGACAAGTGACAAGTGGAAAAAATCACTTTCAAGATTATTTAATGAAAGACAATTTTCAATGGAAAAAATAATAAAGAAGCCGATATGTGAATTCTCATTCTTTGGCCTCGAACGGTAAACGAACCGCACCGCATTTTTTTCGTAATTGTTCTGTTTGTACTGTTTTTTTCTGCCGTAATAAAAGTACTCATAAATTTTCTAGAAAAGAAGATAAAATATTCTATATGGATATAATCATATAAGTCGATGGAAACATCTACTAGTAAACCGTACAGAACACAATGGACTTTAAAAGACCATAATAAATGACAATTTAGTTTATTTTTCTACGGTATATCCGAACTGTATACAAAAACCAAAATTGTATACAATTAGTAAAGAGGATTGTTATGAGTAAAGGTCATTAACCTGTACTGCATCTGTTGCTCATGACAATTCAATATCTGAAATAGTAAGCACATTTTGTCTCTCGATTAATCCTATATTTATTTATATTTATGGGACCCCTTCTTACACCTCTCGTTACACACTCTGGGACGAAATACTTTATTCTATACTTTCCAACTATATGATTAACTATATATATATATATATGTGTGTGTCGAGTTGAAATAAAATGAAATACACTGTATTCTCATTTTTGATCAGAATGAAAAAATTGCAGCCTTGGAAGCGTATCTACTAAGTTAATCTTTACAATTTAATTAATTTTTGTATAATTGTTTTTTTTTTTTAAATTTTAGAATGGCCGCAAAATGCAGCACTTTTATTTTCTTTTTTTTTTCTTTTTTCTTTGGTAGTAACGGACCATCCACGTTGCTGTTAAACATTAACGGCAAATGTTTTTTATATAAATAGGGAAACTCCTTTCGTCTTTCTCCTTCCATAAACTTGCAGACCGGTAACAATGGAGAAAGCTCTCTGCTGATCAATTTTTTTTTATCTTGCTTCGATTTTGATCTGAAAGTTTTGTCGCTGTCGAAAAATGATAAATCCTGTGGGGTTCAGATTCCGTCCTTCCGACGAGGAGATCGTCGACCATTACCTCCGGCTAAAAAATCTCGGGACTAACACGAGCCATGTCGATGAAGCCATTAGCACAGTCAATATCTGTAGCTTCGATCCTTGGGATTTACCCTGTAAGTTTCACAGACTACTTTAGATTGACGAGTTTTCCCGACTCTGTGGATCATCCGATAATTTCTGATTTAGGGATTTATTTTCGGTTTTTGTTTATTCCCAGCCCAGTCGAGGATGGAATCGAGAGATCGGGTTTGGTATTTCTTCGGCCTTAAGGAGAACAAATATAACAGAGGTGAGAGACAGAGCCGAAGAACGAGTTCTGGGTTTTGGAAGAAAACTGGAGTTACCATGGATATCATGCGAAAGAGTGGAAATCGCGAAAAAATGGGTGAGAAAAGGGTTTTGGTGTTTCACTTGAGTAAGACTCTGGGTGGATCGAAATCTGATTGGGTTATGCACGAATATGACGCTACGTCCTTGTCTCCGAATCAGGTATACAATTTGTCGAATCCAAATTTTAAGGTTTTTTTGTTGTTGTTGTTGCTCTGGCTGCGATTTGGTTGCTCGTAATTATTTACTCTGAGTTGATTGACCCATTTCTGGGGGTTTCTTTATTGTCTTCTTATTGCTGTGATTGTGATTGTGATTGTGATTCGATTGTTTTGTAATAATCAATCGTATATCAAGTTAATTGATTGATTTCCCTTTTTGGGTCGTCTTTGATTTGTACAGATGATGACATATACATTCTGCAAAGTAAAGTTTAAGGGTCAAGAGACAGATTTTTCTTCTTCTTCTGGTGGTGAAATTGTTGAGCATAGTCGCTCTTTAATCCCTCCAATGAACAATATTGGAGGATCTGAGGTGAGTCAATCTCAAGCTTTTTATCAGTTTTTTCTTCAAATCTTCAAAATCATATTTCATATTTTCTGACAATGACTTCATTTGTCTTCTTCCCTTTCTCAGGGATCGTCAATTCAACGCCTCACTAGCCAACAACTACAGAATCCTGGCTTTCTTGATCTTGATGCACTGGACAGCGATTTCGGGGATCTATGGAAATATGATAGCAAAATCTTGTTTGGTGATGATGATGATGTTGGTAATGAGCAGAGTAAGATTGTTTTTATGGATGAGGATCGCAGCGATTACAGACCTAAAAAGCCACTGACCGGTGTCTTCACTGGTCATAGCTCTGATGATAGTGATTCTGATTCCATATCTGCAACAACAGTAAGCAAAATTTAACTATGTACCTTGATTGATAATCCTCTTTTTCAGATTCCACCTCTCAAAGCTAACGTTTTGTTCCATACGACAGAGTTCCATTCAGACTTCGAGCACTTGTGATAGTTTTGGTAGCTCAAACCATCGCATAGACCTACGAGAAGATCCTAACTCAACAGTCAAGTTAGTCTCATTAACTCAAGAGGTGAGTTTTATAATCTCTCCTTTTCTGAGACAAACGGTCCCTAATGCTAATAATGCTACTTTGTGCCACCACTCAACATTTTGGGTTCTTTGATATGATTCAAGGTGAGCAAAACTTTGGGAGCCAGTATTGATACATCGGAGAAGAAGAAGAATCCTTGTGATGATGCACAAGGGACTGAAATTGGAGAGTATAAAATGGGTCACGGGATGATCAAGAACAAAAGAGCTGGTTTCTTTTACAGGATAATACAAAGATTCGTCAAGAAAATTCACCTATGTTCTTCTATCTCAAGAACATGATACCAATAAATGAGATCAAGAACACCTTTTGTACTTTCCAAATTTGTACAAGTAAAAGTTATGTCTATCTTGCTTTGTAACTTTTCCACAATGTATGAATGTATGCCCTTTATATATAAAAGGTGAATGTGTGATAATGAGTGGTTAGAGAAAACAAAGTCGTGTCATTTCAATTAAATACAACTAAACTAACAAAATGGTCTTCTTCTTTTTTTTTGTCAGCAGCAATTGGTAAAATTTTCTTTGACCTCTACTCCAATGGTCCTACTAACCCCCACAAGAAATTTCAGTTTCAACAAAAGAAAACAAGAATCATATCAAATCAAAATACTTAATTTTAGTAATGTCACGAGTCTCTTTTTTCTCTTTTAGTCTACAGGCTACAGCATATGTAACCCACGTGCTACATCAAGTCCAAACCCCATTTTTGTTACTCCTAATGCTAATTTTTGTTACTCCTCTTTTTAAGATTATTTTACAATATCTTTTTGATCAAGTAAAAAAAAAAGATATAGTAAAATAAATTTAAAATGAGAAGAAAAAAAATTGCAAAAAATACTTGAACCAGAATTCTTTTAGTAAAACTTTAGCAATCAAACTAAGCTAAAATCATTTAGTAAATTGTTGACCAAAAAAGAAGGTTATTACAAAAACTGAAAAACACATGTCTCACTCGACATGAAACTTTCTCAAAAACGAAAACAATAACAATTATTCATTTTTAAAAAGAAAAAATTCATAGACTTATATTATACTATTGATTTTTTATAATAGTGTCTTCTTTTCCGCTCGTTCATTTGAAATTCAAACCGCCTATATAAAACCCCTTGGTCACTCTTTAAACGCAGAACAACATCGATCATCAAGATTCTCTCTCTTCTTTTCTAGGGTTTACTTGATCAGAGATTTCTGTTGTTATCTGTGTTTCGAGAATGGAATTTCCGCAAGATTTCAGTTTCCAACCGACCGACCAAGTCTTAGTCGACTATTACCTCCGATTCAAACATCTCGGCATCGAAGAAGGCGATGTCAATCTTTTCATCAGCGATGTCAACATCTGTAAATTCGATCCTTGGGATATAACCTGTAAGAAAGTTCACGACTTTTCTTTTTCAGAATTTTAACTGCGCATTTTGTGATTAGAAAAATCGGATCATTGGCTAATTTCTGATTAGGGTTTCGTTTCATCGTTTCTCTTCTTTGTTTGACTTTTTTAAAGTCGAATCAGGAAGCGAGTGGAATGATGAATCTGTGTGGTTTTTCTACAGTCGTGAGGAATACAAATGTAACGGAATCTGGAAGACCAATTCGGGTTATTGGAAAGAAACTGGATTGAACACACCCGTCATTGGAAATTGGAGAAACACTAATGGTGTTCAAATCGGTGACAAGAAGGTTTTGGTTTTTCAATTTTACGAGAATCCCGCTGAATCGAAATCCGATTGGGTTATGAACGAGTATCAAGCAACATTCTTGCCTCCAAATCAGGTAAACTGAATTTTCTCGAAAAAATTACTGGTTTTTGATGTGAAAAATATTCACTTTTAGAGTATATGATGGTGCAGAGGAAATATGTCATCTGCAAATTGGAGTTTAAGAAAGAAGGAGCCAAGAACATTCCTTCTAGTTCAGGTTCTGCAATTGAGCTTACGCCAGATCAAGTTACTGACATTCTTGGTGTCCAATTTGAGAAAACTGTGGAAAGGGCTTTCCATCCAATTTGAGAAAACTGTGGAAAGGGCTTTCCACAATCTGTCTCAAGATGACTGGACTCATTTATTACCTGATCATTACGAGGAAGAGACAATTAGGAAAGAAGATTGTTATAAGTACATGCCTCAAAAGTCATTAACCTGTAATGCATTTGTTGCTCAAGACAGTTCAATATCTGAAATAGTAAGCACATTCTGTTTCTTGACTAATCCTCTGTTTCAACCTTCAACTTACAAGACTACTTTTTTTTTTTGTATATACAACAACATAACAGTGTTCCTTAGAAACTTCAAGCAGAGCAGAGGAAGAGCCAACACAGAACAAAAAGGCTGGTTTTTTTTACAATATGCTACAGAAGGTCATCAACAAAATCCATCAGTGCTCTACTTCTTGATCACCTGGTGAGATTATACGCTTTGGATATACACAATACCTTCATACTTTTTCAGATATATAGATCGTATATAAGACATTACATGATTTTTTCTCTAAACAATAGTTATGATAGAAGAAAGTTGTATCACATCGACTTCAAATTTCAGTGAACTCTATGTTTTGGTTTTTTTTTTTTGGGGTCAAACTCTGTTTTGGTTATGCGATTCAAGTATAAAACTCTTTCTTGCAAGGTAAGTCACCTCTTTCTATCTTTTTTACTAAAAGTAAGTCACCTCTTTTGCTTCCTAAAAATGATAGGTTTAGTTTAGTTAACTCTACTGTTAGACTGGAGAACTCCATAAGCCTATAACTAGTTCCGGTCTTTGTTTTTCTAGTCATTCCCTTTTATTAATGTGATTATTTTTTCCAATTTCGAAAATAAATATTGAAAAACTACATTAAGATCATAAAAATAAAAAACATCAAGCAAATGAACATTCACTTAATATTGATGACGTATTGCTAAATTTAAATAATGATGACATCACCATCACAAATAACATACTATCAACCATCGGACAAAAAAAAATTCACCATAAAAAAAAAAGTAATAACATCGGCATATGGCATACTCTTTTTGACGTCATCAAGTCAACTTACCTTATTCCTAATATCTTTTTTAATTTTAAGGAATTTTCTTTTTTTCGGTAGCCTTTGTGAAGCATAAAGATGCATATATATATAGTATAACCCCCCCCCCCCATCTTTTGCATTAATATCTCTCTCTCTCTTATTTTATAATTCTAGGGTTTGCTCGATCAGAATGGAATATCTGGCGGAATTCAGATTCCGGCCGACCGATGACGTCATATCGACTATTACCTCCGGCTGAAACATCTCGGCATCGAGGAAGGCGATGTCAATCATTTCATTACCACCGTCAAGATCTTTAGTTTTGATCCTTGGGACTTACCAGGTAAGTTTGGTCAATTTGATGGATCACGATGTCATATCATTTCATTACCACCGTCAAGATCTCTAGTTTCTGCTTAAATCTAGGGTTTTAATTTTTCATTTTTCTTTTGTTGTATTTATAGCGAAATCAAAGAGCAAGTGGAATGATAATATGGTATGGTATTTTTATAGTCGTGATGAATATACATTTAACGAAGAAATATTGAAAACGAATTCGGGTTATTGGAGAGATAGTGGATCCAACACGCCAATCATTGGTAAGTGGAAAAGAAGCAATGGTGTTAAGATTGGTGAGAAGAAAGTTTTGATTTTTCAATCTTATGAAAATCCCAATGAATCCCAATCCGATTGGGTGATGTATGTGTATCAACCCACGTTTTTGCCTCCCGATCAGGTAATTTTTTCAAATCTATAATGCCTAATCATTGGATCTTTTCTGTTAACTCTGTTTGTGTTACTCGATCGATCTTCCTCTTAGCCCGAATTCAGCTCTTAAAACCTATTTGAGTTGGGTATATTTTTGTTTGTATTACTGAATTAGCGATTAACCGCTTGGTTTAGGGGTCAATCTTTTGGTTAGAGCAAGTACTACTCTGGTTTAGCGGTTAATCATATGGTTTGTTGATTAATGATGATTAATCATCAGCTGGTTTAGCGACTAGTTTTTAATTAACTGGCTAAACAATAAAATAATTTAAAAACAAAAATCTTGCTCACAAAACTTATTTGAATAAAACATAAAAACTAAATTGTTGGTTGAATAATCAAGAAATCGTAAAACAAATCATGTTAATGATAAATTAGTAAAAACTAGTACTTCAGAAAACAAATGTTGATTCGGCAGCCTAATTAATGCTGAGTTGATTCACATTTGGTCTCCATGTGGTATCTGATTTTGACCATATTTTCCAGCTGTTCGAGTGAAATTTCGTACTGGGTTTGAAAACGTTATAAACTTAATTTGGACAGAGAACATATATTGTCTGCAGACTAGAGTTCAAGAGTGAAGACAAGGACAGTCCTTCTGGTACTTCTATAGTTGAGCTTAATCACTCTTCAATCCCTTCTATTAACCAAAATGGAGCTTTGGGTACTACAAGATCTGAGGTGGGTTAAGCTTTAGTTAGCTGTTTATCGTTTGATTATCAATTCAACTCTTAGTTCAAACATATTTAGGATTGTGTTTCAATTAAAAATAAAGAGAGGTTGTTTGTTTCTCTGGACCCCTTAATTATTTTCAGGTTCACCAAGGCAATCCAAGTTTATCCGAGTGTGAATCGGGATCACTACATCGTGGGGAATTACATTTTAAATGCAAACTGTCCCAATGAATACTAGATCGTAGATTGTATTATGCTAATCGAAGACTTATTTTTTTAAATAGGAGATATTTTATATGGTATAAGATTTATTTTTAAGAAACTGGTAGTTCATATTATTAATAAACACAATTTATTTGAATCTTGATCATAACTACAGTATATTATATGATGACAAATCTGTTACTTTTTATACATGTGATATGATAGGTTTCTAGAACTTTATGCATGCTACTAGGGATTTAAATTTTCGATGTATGATAAAATTTGAGTAACTAATGAAAATATAGTTAAAAACAAAAAATGAAAATATAGGATTCGGTTACAATTTGCTGAATTAATGTATAATAATTCTTCTTAAAAATGTTGACAAAAGAAAGTAAAAAAAATATTTATTTATGTTTTCTTAATGGATCTGGGTGCAATGTGGTTGTATGATATGGTTGCTATTTTCTTTTAATCTTTTGAATATAAAAACTTGCAACCTACCACTTTTATTCATTTTTAAATATTTGTATGGTAGATCGTGGAATAAAGTACAATACAAAAACATCGAAAGAAAAGAAAGTACAAAGATCCCAAGAAAGATTCCAAATAGCCTTTTTGGTTTTGGATTTCTCGAAGCCGTTGAAATTAAGCGGCGCGTGTTATTTGATACTGCCACGTGGCCCAATCAGTTCACATACTTAGATTTGGTCGTTGGAAACGTTACAGGGCCCCACCACTGCCTCGCTGTTCCAATGTACCGCTAATTCCAAACGCCGCGGAACAGAGAATCAAAAATATATAAATAATCAGATTGATAACAGTCTTTTCCCTTTTTTCTTTAATGAATTTTTTATAACCACAAAATAGCAAAGGAAATATTCTCGTTTAAAGTTGTCTCACATTCGAGTTTTCAGTGGGGTTTTGTCCGTACACGTGGCTACTTTCTCCCACAGAGAGACCGCTGGATTCACCTTGTTCCCATGGCTGCAAAAAATAATTAAATTAGTAGGGAAATTTATTACTATAACTAATAAAATAAATTTATATGAATAAAAATTAATATAATTCTGAAAACATATTATTATTTTTATATAATAGGGTAAATGTTGAGCCAAAATTTCCACTAATAATTAGAAAACCTGTAGAAATTAAAGCAAGTTTTCTTTCTCACTAGTTAAAATATTTGGAGTGAACAGAATAAAAAGCAAATTATTCTAAAAACACAATAGATTCGTGTTCTCACTTTACAAGTGGTCACAGCTTGACTATCCGAGTAAATAACGAACGGTCATATGAATGTAAAATATACTAACTTTAGCTTCAAGAAATTAAACAAATCAATAAATCATAAAACTAGCACGCGAGCTCGTGGGATCGATCTTTGGTTGGAATCAAAATTCGTAACTATCATAATATATATTTCACGTACTTACATGCGTTATATCGGCGAAACTTTCCCAATGAAAATGGTCGAACTAATGAGAATGACCAAGCCAGCTAGTGTCAAATTATGGGATAAGCTCTTCTAAGAGCATCTCCAACCCATTCTTCTATTTTTTACTCTATTTTAGAATAACTCTATAATAAAGTTGGGTTTTACTCCAATGTCACACTATTTTTTACTCTAAAATAGAGTGATGACTAAAAGAATAGAGTAAACATATTTGTTACTCTATATTTGGAGTAATCCTATTAATTACTCTATTTTAGAGTAAGATATAGAGTGGGGTTGGAGAGAATTTAGCTTTAAACTCTATTTTAGAGTGAGATTTAGAGTTGGGTTGGAGATGGTCTAAGTCATTACAGTAGTCTCCGCCATAATCTTCGACAATGCTCTTGTTCTGCGTTAGCATCTAAATGTAGTCATCAAAAAGTCATATGAAAATTAAACCGAAGAGGAAATAAGCTAATTTGGTATAAAAGAGAAACATATTATGGTTTCTATATTTAACTATGAACCAAAAAAATTAACATTAAAACCAAAAAAAAAAACTATGAACCAAAAAACAAAGTTGTTCCCATTTTGTGTAAATTACCCGGGAGTGGTTAAGTATAGGATCTGAAGTAAGAATATGAGACATATTTGTCGCCGCCGGAGAAACATCTGTGATGGCGCCGCTCTGTCTAGTTCTTGTCTTTTTCCTTAGTTTGCAGAGAACAAAGGCGTCCTTCACATAGTTCATATATAGAGACACTAATTATTGTTTCAGTACTTCTATATATATAATTAATCTTTCTGTGAACTCTTCGTAATTTTGTATTTTTTGTGTAGTTGGTAATTAAAGAATCATTAATTTTAGTTTTAATGTCGTAAATTTTAATATCGTTTTGGACCTCTATTACCTTGTTCGGGTGGTGGAGAAGGGAATGAAATTCATGGATGATCCAAGTGAATTTGTGTTGTTGGGTAGTGGTGGAAGATCTTTTGCTTTCTTGGAAAACAAGAAACTTCTTTAAACCGATAGGGTTACCATAAACGTCCTTAATCGTACAGCTATTCCCGGTTATCTTCCAGTGGCCCGTCCTCGATGCCCTCTTCCTCCGGTTAAGCTTCCCGAACTTCTCTACCGGCGATATGAAATACCAAGTGTGGCTCGATTCCATCTTCGCCAGCCCTTTTGAAACCACACATGAACATTAAGAAGAGATGTTAGATTCGTACATGGGATTTAGGGTTTACGATTACATGGAATTTAACTCACCGGGTAAATATGCGGGTTCATGGTGGCATATATTGACCTCGTGTATTTGTTTCTCCTCTAAATCATACTTTTCTGTGATCTTGTTATTCAAGTAATAGTTAATGAGCTCATCCTCAGGTGGGTTAAATGTGTGCCTAGACATCTATGTGACTCTGTTTAACTGAGACGCAGGGTTTGTTGCGGCACGCGTTAATTAAAACAATGAGATACAAACAGAATATGTAGGAAAAACCAAAAAAATAAAAACTGGAGATTGTATTAGAGTTTTAATGACTAAGAACTAAGGAAAAACAAGAGAGCTGAGGAGTTTAACTGATGGACAGGGGCGAATGTACAGAGAGGGGATGCACGTGCACCCACTATTTTTAAAAACATTCATATAATTTTTGTTTAAAATTAATTGTGCACCCATTAAAATTTGAAAATGTGCCCCCATCTTCTGGTTTGTTGGATAAACTCAATTAAAAAAAAAAAAAGGAGACCCAAAAGAAAAAACTAACCAAATCCATTTAACAAAAAAAAAACTATTTTACGTCATAAATTTATTTATATCTTTTTTTTTTTTATAGTTTTCTTAATTAGAAAACTCGTAATTTCACTAATCTATCTTAAAAAACTAACATTTTCTATACAATTTCGTTCTTGTCTACAAATTATCAATGTAACTTTTCCAAAATCATTATTCTAAATAAGATTTTTTTTTTTTTAATAAGTAAACCGTTGAGTAATTTTGTAAGATGTTATTTTATAATGTTTGTATAATTATATTTTTAATTTTTATTTAAAATATTTATTAAATTTATATTTGTGTCCTAAGTCAAAAAATATTCTGGATTCGCCCCTGCTGATGGAGTAAGGCTNTAAGTCAAAAAATATTCTGGATTCGCCCCTGCTGATGGAGTAAGGCTAACTTAAATAGGAGTTTTAGCCGACATCCACTGCTTGCTATATATTTGTAAAGGATAAAAATATTATAAGAAAATAAAATTAGAGACATGAACAAGGGGTCACTAATGAAGTGATCAAAGTGCTTTGAAGAAAACGACAAAAAGCATGCACATTGATGAAAAGGCATGGCACTATCCTACATATAAGGCCAATTGGTCATTACACATGCTATAATTTAATTTAATTTTCGTTAGACAAATGTGCTATAATAACACCAAATGTACTACAACAAGCCGCCTGGCTGCGCACCCTCATCAAAAGCCCAGCTTAATTCAGTTCGGTCCAACTTCAAAACCAATTTCGGTCCACAAGAAGCATGATTTCGCCCCGGTCCACCACTTACGATCTTGAAAGTATAAATAGAGGGGAAGAGAGGAGAGAAAGGGGGGGAAAAAGATTGACCTCGTCACCTCACCGAAGATTGACCTCGTCACCTCGCCGAAGATTGACCTCGTCACCTCACCGAAGATTGACCTCGTCACCTCACCG
>OVAY01000543.1:9929-21936 GCA_900406395.1 Kernera saxatilis
AAAAAAAAAAAAAAAAAAACAACAAGAGATAAGAAAAAGAAGATAGAGAGAAGAGGGAGAGAGAGAGAACTCACAGGCAAGAGTAAAACACAATTATTGAATG
Source organism: Kernera saxatilis (assembly GCA_900406395.1). Lineage (NCBI taxonomy): Eukaryota > Viridiplantae > Streptophyta > Magnoliopsida > Brassicales > Brassicaceae > Kernera > Kernera saxatilis. The sequence continues at coordinate 10,033 of OVAY01000543.1, forward strand.
AATGAGTGCATTTTTGTCTATATACTTTTGAAACCAAAGTGGGTCAAATCTGGACCGTTGGATTATGTTTTTATAAATAACCTTTTTTCGATGCCCATTTTGAGCTTTGACTCTGTAATATACACGATTATTATACCGTGCCCCAAATTCTTCTAACCAACATTTTGATTGAAATGACTTTTTTCTTGTAGTGATATATATATGATCCGTTTTATTGTTTGGTATTTATTTCCACTTACAAAAAATTTACTTTTTTTTTACAAATTTATAAGAGATCCATGATGCTATGTTGAATTTATTAACACTTTTAAAATTTTAGGTAAAAAACTTACTTATAAAAAGACTCGCAGGGAAAAGGTCATATCCGTAATAAATAAATGTGGATGTTATGGTTAAGGGTAGCGTCTAAGCCCAACAACCGAAGTGGGGACCATTTGCAGAAACTGTGGGACCCATGACAGCTAAGCACCCACTATGAGATATTTTATCATTAACGACTACGCGCTCAATAAAGTGCGTGTCGCTCACACTCCCATCTGACGTGGGTTTATTATTTTAAGGAAATGTTCAAACTTTACACAAATTTCGTTGTAAATCTTAAAATTTCCCATTACAACGAGTTTTTCTTGCAAGACAAACTATTAACTATACTCGACGTTTCTCATTTTCTTCGTGGTTATTTCTTGTAAGAGAGAAACACCATTCTTAAAACTTCCAAATTGTTAGAATCGGTTTACAAAATTAAATGGTGATTCGGAGATAAACAAAAAAACGAAAAGTAAACTGCCTAACGAATCAGAGAAAACAAAAAAAAAAAGTGAAATCTGGTTTGGTCACTGAGAAATTGAATTTTTTTTAATTGCGAAGAGGAGATGTGGTGAATTTAAACCAATATCGGGTAAGATCCTTTGAACTAACCGGCCAAATAGAATCTTGAACGGTACCGGTTAGTTTGCTGATGTTGTCACTTAACTCGTTACAGATATATGATAGCTAGGGGACTTCTTCTAACTTGTCGGTTGTCGCTTCCAAGCCTTCCATATCCAAGTAGTTATAAACGGGCTGCTAACTATTGGGATTTAGTGTGGCCCAATAGGTTTGCTTTACAAGTCTTTGAGGCCCAAAGTATGGAAACAAATAGCTCCTCTTCCCTGGGAAAATTGAAAATTGTTCATTTAATTCTTCAAGTATTTGCAATTAGCGATTTTATTCTTCAACTATTGCTTGCACAAATAAATTTCCCAATTTTTAGTTGACTTCGCAAATTATGGATTAAAAAAGTCAGACGTTAACTTCAAAATGGCGAATTGTTAAAACTATTTATCCGTCATCGAAAAATTCTCATTTAATTTCCCAACTATTTGAAATTGGCATATTAAATCATCAACTATCACATGCGCAGAATAATTCCTCAACTTGTGGTTGACTCCGCAAAATCGTGATAAAAATAGTCAACCATTAACCTCAAACTTTTTAAAGTTAACGATTGACTATTTTTATCACGATTTTGTGCAGTCAACTACGAGTTGAGAAATTATTATGCGCATGTGATAGTTGAGAATTTAATATGCCAATTTCAAATAGTTGGAGAATTAAATAAGAATTTTTTGTTGATGGATAAATAATTTTAACGATTTACCGTTTTGAAGTTAACGTCTAACTTTTTTAATCCTAATTATAAATATTTAAAAAAATTAAATAAGCAATTTCCCCACTTCCCCACTAGGGAGGGAGTATGTCTATTTAAAAATATCTCCATGATAATTAGCATACACGAGCAATCAAAATAACATTAATAATTCTAACTAAATTGACTTAGGCAATAAAATATTAATTTGCAAGCTGGCATTAGAGAAGTACAAATTTTGGAAGATACGAATTAAATGTTAATTTGATTTGTAAAATAAAATGAATAGTTTTGGACATGTGAGTGTGAGATGAGATGTGACTTTGATGATGATTCGTACAAAACCTGTGGTGAAAAACAAAATTAAATTAACAATATATCCCGAAATGGACATAATTAACTGAATCCGGCTCGTGTTCTCATAAAGCTCTCCTCCTATGCTGTAATAATTGAATGGCCCCACTTTTTTTTCTTCTGTTCGTTCCATTGTTTTTATTTTAAAAGTCGTTCCATTGTTTCTAAGGAAATGTACAATAGAAATCGTGTCGAATTTGATTTTTTGATGTCCCATAAAATAAATAAATATCCAGAACTTTTGACTAATTTGATTTCTCGAATACGCGATTCTACAATATGATTAAGCCTATCTAATGACTCTGTTTGTTCTACTAACATGAACTATATAGTTCAGATCTTTGTGATCAGATGGCAAAAAGGCAGGTATGAAACGTCAACACATTTCAAGTTCGATCCACATGCTACGTAAAATTACAACACATTATTTCTGAATACTCGTACGGATATGGACTCCTGTTTTCGAGCCTATTTACATATCCAGAAAGAGGGTTTATCTGTAGACTACACCTTCTCTAAGAGATTAGTTTGGACCTCTCCATAAATCTGAAATTTATTCTTGAATTAAAAAAAAAAAATAACTATATAAGCAGTAGATAGCTTTGGATTAATTATTTTAACTCTTGATTAAAAAGTGTTTTTGCTATGTATGTCTTTTTAAACCCTACACGTTGGATCGCCTAAGATTGTTTACTTAACATTTAACGTTTCCTTGAATATTGATTTTCACTGATTAAACTTATTTTCCATAGTTCTTATAATATATTGAGAACATACAAGATGCTTCCAAAAATATGACAATCATGCACTTCTTGTCTGGAGCTGCAAGTAACAACTTTTGATATTAAAAAAAAAAACAAGAATGTTATGAGTAGGTCGAACCCAAAAATTGATGATAATTGAATAAATTAGTTTGATCAAGCATCTAATTAATTTATCCAGCCGCAATTTGATATTCACATCTGTGTCGTATTTTCTTACGAAGTTGTGACTCGTAAAATCATAATATACGGGAATCATCTTTTTTACGGGAATGATCTTTTGCCCTTCCTTTCACGCAAAGTGCAAAATTTATAATTATACAAAATTCCGAAATATAATTTAGTTCGCACAAATAATATAGATATCATGACATCAATATAGAGAGGACACGAGATAAAACCGGGGGACCCGAGATCGTGTGTATGTGTGAGTCTATGCTAAAATCTAAACTTATGATGTAACACTATGTTTGCTAAAAAATAATTTCGATTTTTATAATAGAAGATATGTATATATGGACCAATAAAAAGTCGTTAATAAAACGCCATAACGCAATAGAATGATTGGAAAAGCATGTTGATGAATAAAAATATAACGAGTGTGACATGCTGACTATACGTGAGAGCTCTTACTTTAACGTACACTTTATATATGGAACGGAGAATATGACGTTGCCATTTAACTTCTCTCGTTCTTTTTTTTTTTTTTTTCTTCATCTATTAAATTGTATTAATTTAAACATTTTACAATTAACATACAAGTCAAAAACCAGCGGATAAACTAGAAATCCCCAGAGCCAACACTAATACAAAGGAAACTAAAACCAAAAAATTAAAAAATAAACACAAACAAACAAACCAACAATATATATCGCATAAAAAAATAACCGGGAAAACGAAAAAAAACTTGAGAACTAAATCCAGATAGTTGCCATTTAACTTCTCTCATTCATACGCAGTCTTGTTACAATACCTACTGTATATTAATGATTCTAGTCTTTCTTTTTTCTTTTAAACGGTTATATTAGTAATTCTATAAAATCCAGGTTTTAAGTAAGTGTGGGCAAAATTCCAATCTTGCTTCTGTGCATCTTGTTCCATCTCTCTCAATCATGTTTTTAAAATCCCATCGTTATAGTACACTCTCTTTTTTAGACCAATTCCGGTTTAAACACACAAGCAAAATAAAATCATGGCTCGGATTTATAGGACCAACAATTTGGGAGAAGAAACTTGGCAAATAAACATATGAAAAGGTACATAGATTTACAAAAATGTAACCACATTATTAATTTTCTATTCGTTGTTCACCATACTTTTACATAAAATATCGTTTAAGTTTATTCGTATTATTATCTTTTAAGTATAACTAAGATAATGATAATAATAATAATATAAACTAGATAGTACCACTGTGATCTAGTCATTTTATTAGCATCTAGACTAGAAATTGAATGTTTTTTTTTAATATACTCTAAATCTCTACGGTATTAAGTAAAAAAAAAAATCAACCTATAAATATTTTAGACTTTTAGCATACATAAATAATGATCTGCAAACGCACTACTAAGACTAAGAGAAACAACTAATTGCACCGACAGAACTACGGGTCTGCAAACTCGCTACTAGGAACCATCTCTTCTACAATTTGAAATCGATTATTGAGCTTCAGAGAAGCCAATTCAAATCAGGCCTCTACAATGCTTAAAATCTAGCTTTCAACTACCGCTTTCTGATCAAATTAAAACATTTCTCGAAACTTTTTGTATTCCTCGTATATAATTGGATAGCCATTCGTTTAACCTAAATCTTTTTTTTTTAAGTTATATTGTATAATTAATAATTAAAATCTAACTTAGGCGTCCACAAACGGGCCCGAAACGAAGAAACATGTGTATTTATAAGTTTATAATAACAATAAGCAGATAAAAAAAAAAAAGTGGACAACGGAAAAGCGAAAAGCGGTTTTGATGAGATAATATTGATAAACTATGGGCTGTCCACCGATTTCATGCAATCAAACAAAATCTCCTTACGTTCGAAAAATAAAATATTTAGTTTTGGGGAAAAAAAGCCCCAATAAGCAATCAACTATATATTTTCTAGCTACAGATTCTCAATTAGGACAAATAACTAGACATTTGCGTGTTGATAAAATACTCAAATAGCTTCTCAAGTCTTCCCCCTTCTTAATTATTAATTTATAATAATTAAACAGGCTTATTTAGTTTATACCAATTATATTAAATCTTAAGAAAAAGACATGCATTGCTCTTCTAAACTAAAGTGGTATTAAATAGACCTGGTAGGATTTTATAAATGATTCGAGGAATTGTCCTTAATTAGACAATAACATGCTTTCTTGTGAAAGTCAAAATAACTGTTCCCCAAAATTAAAATAAATTATTGTTAAAGTAAGAAAAAAAAAAATTATGCATCTGTATCTGCATCGCATCCCCTGATTTAAGCTTATTCTCATTATTCTCTAAAATCACACATCAATGTATTATTAAAATAAACTGTTGCTCATAAACTTTTAAAAATTAGTAACACAATTACTTTTTGTCATCAGTAACAATTTTTTGTACTTGTTTTATTTAAACTAGGAGGGCGTTTGTTTTGAGAAAAATATTTGTTCACATTTTTATTTTTGGCGCATACGGAAAAGATGCGTGGTCGCCTGGCAATGGTAACATGGACACGTGGGAGCTTCACGAACGGCCACGTAGCTTTGTGCTTGGAGAATTCACGTGGTCTTGGCCCCTTCTCTTTGTCATACATGCACCTTGAGAACCGAATCAGGTCAATCTTTGTTTTACTTTTTTACATTGTTTTATCTAAGTCTAGGCATTCGGATATTCGGATCGGATTCGGATCGGTTCCATTCGAGTTCGGATCGGATTCGGATCGGTTTCATTCGAGTTCGGATCTTTCAAGTATAGAGATATAAGTTTCATTCGGATATTTTAAATTTTTGGTTCGGTTTCGGTTCGGTTCCTTTCGGGTTCAGATTGGTTCTCGGATTTATCTTGAAAACCGATAAATAACCGAAAATTTTTTGGGTATAATTCGGATAGATATTTTATATCCATATTTATCTAAAAAGTACTCTAAATACCCAAAATACTCAAAAAATTATACTTATATCATTCAAATATATCTAAAAAGTACATAAATTACCCGATAGTACTCAAAATACCCGAAAAAATTGTATTTATATCATATAAATCAATCCAAATTACCCGAAAGTACTAAAAAATTTTATAATTCTCAGTATTTGGGTTATTACAAATATAAATATTACTAATATTTTTGGAGTATATACTTATACTTTGAGTATGTTCGGGTATCTGATCGGTTATCGGATCGAATCTATTTTGGTTCGGGTCTTTCGAATATAGAGATAAAAGTCCCGTTCGGATATTTCGTCGGTTCCAATTTGATTCGGTTCCTCTTTTTCAGATTGGGTTCGATTCGAGTTTCGAATTTCGGATATTTTGCTCAGACCTAGTTTTATCTGTCCTCCAAATACTTAATTTGAATATCAAATCTTCTTTTTCGGATTTTATTGTCATTTTTAGAATGAAATGTTATTTATAGTTTTCAAATACTACCTTATATCAAATTCAAATTATAGTCTTATTTAAAATATAATATTAGTAAAAAAAGCATTAGACATTTTAATATATTTTAAATTTTAAAGCGAAACTTGTAACTAAATGAAATAAATGATAATGATTGGTTTAATTTTGTTTGAAGGAAAAAGGACTATTACCAAACATATCATAGTTATGTTTGGTTTTTTACAATTAAACTCCAGAAATCCATTCTTGTTATATTACAAAAATTATGTTTTTTTAATGTTTACTAAAAAAGGTCTAGGAAGAGTACTAAATGATTTTTTTAAGTTATAAGCTTTTAGGAACTTTTAAATTTTAAATTTTGTGGCATTTTTGAAACTACTTAGATGATGAGATTTGGGATTTAAAACCAAAAAACAAATATAGATTTTTAGCTGTATCAAAGTTCAAACAGATAATCAGCACTCGTTATTAGCTGGCAGTACTGCCTCCATTTACTTTATACTACCTAGTTTTGACATAGAGAAGTTAAATGTTTCCTTTACATAGAGATGAGACTCAAATATTAAAATAATAAAATAATTCGAACCACCCGAGTCGGATTTTCTTAGATGTAGGATAAGGGGGTTTTGACTTATGATTATAATGTGAATGGAAATGACGAGTACGTACAGAAGAAGACGAAGTTGTAATTAAAATTCGATGAGCAGCTTTTTGGTTAGTCTAGTCATGTGAAGATATGAGGAGGAAGAAGAAGAAGAAGAAGAAGAAGATAATGGAGGGAGATCATTAATTAGGGAGAGGGTCAGGATACAGTAGGAGACAGTTCACTGAATCTCAAATGTGCCCCCACAAACTCTCACGCATTTCACAGCTTTTGAATACAAACAAGCCTCGATCCATTCCCACAGACTTGTCCGTCTCTTCTTCTTCTTCTTCTCACAACGCTCATCTTTTATAATCAATAAAAAGTGTGCCTATATATACATAGTATATTTTACACTCATTTCTGGATGTGTGCCTATAGAGACACGTGGTGGGTTTCTCTTTGTTTTTTTCGTATGTTAAAAGAGTATGAAATTTATAATTATTCAAATATCTTTAGCCAATATGAATATCTCAGATAACAAAAATATCCAAATTGTTCACATATGCAAGGGATTTAACTTGGACTTTGTGGACCGATATTTTACGGTTATCCAACAGAAGAAAATTACATATTGTTTGCTATCATAAAACGATCGTAAATTGGTTCGGTAATTTTTTATGTTATCGATTCTACAAATTGTGGGAACTTTATACTGCACCTTTTGCTATTTGATCGTAATTTGTGGACAATGTAAAGATATTAAAATAAATAAGTTTTTTTTTTTTAAACTTTAAAATAACTAAGTTGTAGACTATATTTATAGAGATTCAATAGTATGTTTCCTTGTGTTTTCTTTTCGAACATTTCAAATGAAATCAACTTAAAAAAAAAAAACCCTTTAAAGTTTAGTATTTTCAAAATCATCTACACATACATATTCACACATGCATTATATGAATGTGAATGTGTACATATATATAAGTATATTATACATTGAAAGTGAGTGAACTGAAAGGACGAGAGATGCCTAAGACAGTTTGTTTGTTTTCGTGAACATGGAGCTTCTCTTTGCCATGTGCTCCCTCTTTTTTTTTTTATTCTAATTCCTTTATTTATTTATTTATTTATTTACTTTCTTTAAGTTTTTTTTTTTTTTTTTTATATATGAGAATGGCACTGAAGATGGAGCAAGAAGTTCACATGCAAACATTAAAAATTACACATAAAAAATGAAAAAGCTATACATTCTAGGCATATGCGTGATTTTCCACGGATTTGTTTCGTATATATTTTAGCAGCCAACTAGCCAAGTAGCTAGATTTGCTTTCATATATGTAGTTTCTGATTTAACCCCTTAACTTTCAGATTTGCTTATTTATACTCCTTATGGTGCCGTTGATGGCAAACCAACATTCTGAAAGTTCCAAATTTTTCGGTGATTAGTTTAGAATAATTGCAGCGAATAGCCATCTGATTCTGAATTATGAAAATTTGACTTTAAAAGCGTAATTTAAAAGAATAAACGACAATATCAAACGTAAGACAAATGTGAACATAGGGCAATTATTTATACGGCCTATGCTATGCATTAAAAAGTTGAGATTACTATTCACAAACGACACCTTAATTTGGGGGTCAAATTGGAATTAAAAACAAAAACGATGCTGATTATGAAATTAAGGCAAGATTTAGACGCAATTTAGTTATTTGCGTATACACAATAGACAATTACGTACGCTTGTGTGACCAGATACTAGTAATTTCCTCTCAAACACTATTCTTGTATATATATTATAAATAAAAATATGGCAGACAAAATAAATAAATAAATAAAGCAAGAGGCCAAGAGGGGGTAGACAATGCTGATCCGTTTTCGTCGAGACACGAAATTTGTGGGATCAAAGTTTTCCTGTAAGGAAAGGGAATTAATCAACGTATACTCTCTCTCTTGTTGTTTGCCAATTACGTTTAACTAATTATTAGACTCAAACGGTTATATAAATACATTTTCGTTGATATAAGACTGTATTACAAAATGGAAAATGTATTTATCAAATAAGAACAAACACATATATAACAAATTATTAAGAATGGCGAAAGAATTCAACTTTTAATGGGAAATACATATAGAGTAACACATAGATTAAACTAAATATATCCAAATGTTTCATCTTATTTATTTCGACTGTATAATACACAATGCACATATATGTATTCAAATCCGCAACAAATAGAACTCTGACCAACGAATTTTAGAACTTCTAAAATTTTAAACGACAAATACTGCAATAATGTAAAATCATTAAACCAAAAATTTCTATATAACCAACGGTTCGTTAAACTAGTAGTTTAAACATAATGATTGATTCTGACCAACAAAAAAAAAAAACATAATGATTGATCATGTTGTGCTCACAATTTGATTATTACTGTATATAGATTAAAGGCTGACTCAAGAACTATCCTAATAATAAAAATAAAAAAAAGCTCTTCTATAAAATTATTTAATTATGGCTTCCTCCTAACTTTCTATACGAGAGTTTATCGAGTATTCATCTAAAAAAAATCATACGTTGTATATGATTTTGAGTCAAAATCGGTTAACATTAGCACCTTTTATTTTGCATAGGCAATCCTTGGCAAAATAAAACTACATCGATTCATGTCAAGTCTTGTAATATATAGCTCATCTATTCCTAGCTAGAGGCTAGAGATAACAAAAATGTTTTTATTATTTGTCACGAGAGATAACAATAAAATGTGTGTTTCAAACAAATAAAACCATACATTATATAAAGCCCATATAGATACTAAAATAGAGTTAATAAATATACTCATCACAAATTAAGACGAGAGTCTTTAATTTAATCAACAGCATACTCTCTCACTCACGCATCTCTCTGGATTTATATATATATACACTTACACTTCATCTTCTTTAATCCACAAAACTCACACACACACACACTCTGTTAGTCTGTTTTCTCTTCCTTTATTACAGAAAAATGGAACTGTCGACTCAGATGAATGTGTTCGAAGAGCTTCTTGTTCCGACAAAGCAAGAAACCACCGACAATAACAACAATAACTACAACAACAACATCAACAATCTGAGCTTTAATGGCGGATTTGATCATCATCATCATCATCAATTCTTCCCAAATGGATGGAATATTGATTACCTCTGTTTCAACAACGAAGAAGAAGACGAAAATACCCTTCTCTATTCTTCTTCCTTCATGGATCTAATCTCTCAACCTCCTCCATTGCTTCTTCACCAACCACCTCCATTACCACCACCGTCGTCTTCATCTCCGCCGTTTATATCCTCCGCCGCCTCCGCAACATTCGATTACACTTTTCTCGAGGCGTTGCAAGAGATTGTCGACTCTTCTTCGTCTTCGCCTCCATTGATGCTTCCAACTTCTCAAGAAGAGAACTTTAACACTCCGACGTCGTATGCGTCGCCATTGATGGAGTCTGATCAGAGCAAGAGCTTCAGTGTTGGATACTGTGGAGGAGGAGAGACAACAAACAAGAAGAAGAGCAAAAAGCTCGAAGGCCAACCTTCAAAGAATCTCATGGCGGAGAGACGACGGAGAAAACGGCTTAATGATCGACTTTCTATGCTCCGATCCATCGTTCCCAAAATCAGTAAGGTAAAATTTAAAATCTAGCCTTTAATGATCTAACCTTTTTCAAATAGTTATAATCAAAATGGTCAAAATCAACGAAAGAGTCTTCCTTTTTTAATGAGTGGATTAATGTATTATTATATAGGTTCATAAAGAGATTAGCCTTTTTAATCTTCTTGTTCCAAACACTTAACTAAATCCCAAAATCTAACCCTAGCTAAGATTTTTTTTTTCCTTTCAAGTAATAATAATAAAAAATGGTCAAGACAAAATCAACAAAAGATTCGTCCTTTTTTAATGAATGAATTAATATATTAAATGGGTTCATAAAATTTTAGCCTCTTTTTTGTTTTTGTTTTTAACATTATATGTTTGTTTCTTCTTGTTTGAACCTTTTTCAAGATTGTTTAATTATTATGTTCTTACTTTTATGAGAATCTACAGAACGGTTGAAAAGTGGATATATATAAATGAGTAATCATTTAAAAGTTTTTTTAAAATAATGATTATTTGTATGCTTAAAATCAGATGGACAGGACATCGATATTAGGAGATGCCATAGATTACATGAAGGAGCTTTTAGACAAAATCAACAAATTACAAGACGAGGAACAAGAACTTGGAAAACATCACTCTAAGCTCTTCGGTGATCTCAAGGATCTTCATACAAACGAACCTCTGGTCAGAAACTCACCAAAGGTACAACATGAGTGAAGATATTTTCCATATAACTACTCTTGATTTGGGTAGTTTTACATATTAGCCCCTGTATTTATGAATTGTTACAAAAAAACCCTCGAATTTTCACAAAATCATAGTTTGATGCTGACTGATTTTGATAATTTTCTTTGTGTTTTGGATAGTTTGAAGTGGATCGGAGAGATGAAGATACTCGGGTTGATATATGTTGCTCGCCGAAACCGGGATTGCTTCTATCGACTGTTAACACATTAGAGACTCTAGGCTTGGAGATTGAACAATGTGTTATAAGCTGCTTTAGTGATTTCTCTTTGCAGGCTTCTTGTTCCGAGGTACTAAATATATATGAAGATAACATATGGTATTCAAATTTTACATTCGTAATGAGTTTGCGCGTGTGTTGTTGTGTGTCTTTATAGGTAGCTGAACAGAGAGATTTTATTACCTCGGAAGATATAAAGCAAGCATTATTCAGAAACGCAGGTTATGGAGGAAATTGCTCGTAAGAAGTTTCTATGATGAAATTAATAAACCAAAATATTATTTATTTTTGATAATATTAGCGCTTTTAAACGTTTGGTGTTTATTTCCATTGTTAGTTTGAATTTTCTAGGGGGAAACATTATGAGCTGTAAAAAAAAAAAAAAAAAAAAAAAAA
>OVAY01000543.1:21942-53335 GCA_900406395.1 Kernera saxatilis
AAAAAAAAAAAAAAAAAAAAAAAAGGAGAGATGTTTTTCTTGGATAATAATTGGAGATTACATCCTTAATTCTTCTTGACAGGGAGGTTATATCCTTAAATCAAAAGTCCAAGATCGAATTAAGATACAGTATGATGATGTTTTGGTGAATTAAAATTAGGGTTTGTAGAGGACAGTGACCGATGTCTCTAAATCAGAAAGATACATCTAATATAAAACAGCGTATTAATCATGAAGTTTAAAAGGCTAATCATGAGAGTGATTATAATGTTAATGACTGTGCCTCTAGGCCCTCCACCATCAACGCATTCATCATTCACATGGCATTGTGTCAGTAAACAAACTAATCTTGGCGATATAATTTAATCGGTTAAAATTTCTAATTCGAAGAGGAGGCTTAAACAATAAATAGTCAGGCCCATATTTATTCTGTTGTTGTTTTTTTTTTGTCAACATTTATTCTGTGAAAAATCCTTAAAGTTAGAAAAACAGAAGAGATGCTGCTCTGCTCCTATAGTCGACCTCGATAAAAACATTGGATTTAGTAAATATCTAGTAATGGGCCTCGTTACAAAGAATATACAAAGAGGGCATCACGAGAGAGAAAAAAAAATTAAAAATCACATCAACGATGTTTTACTATGATTATATCATCTGAAGCGGAGTGGTTCCAGCCTCTTGTAATGGTTAAAAAGCTCATCATCAGATTTCAAGTTGACTAATGGCTATTTTTTAAAAAAAAAACAGAAAGATAACGGCAGTAGTAACGCCGTCAAGGGGTTCGCAACGGTAATCGTCGGGTCACGTGATACTGAGAAGAAACCTAATTGATTCGGATATCTTCGATAGTCAAACGCACAATTGGACGGTATGACTTTTAAGAGCATATTAGTGGGCCGTTAAAGAACAATACAATTAGATTATAAACCAAGTGGGCTTTACTTTTCAGCCCAAAGTATCGACTCCTCGCTGATCCAGATCGAAAAATGTTCAAAAATCAAAATGATTTTTTTTGTTTTTGGAATATGTAAACAATCCTCTTTAACATCTTATACTTTCTAACTTTGTACCAAATATTACATAATCAGTATATATAAATACCAAAATACGGACAACTATATCAGGTCTTAAAAACAAATGATTAAAATGTTTTTATGTCGTTTTCAATAGACAAACTACAAAATACTCACTGAAACAGGACTCCAAAATTGATATTATTTACTGCTTATCATTTATATATTAGGTGATTATTGAAGAGTACATGCTACGAAGGCAATCAAATAGTTTATCATTTATATATTAAGTTAGTAGTACATGAAATCAATTTTATCAAAATACTTACATAAGTTATTACTTTGTGCAAAAAACACATAGAATTTTTTTAAAAAATGATATATATTTTATCTGATGGGATAAAGACTTACTAGTATTTTTCCTAAAACTTTTCTTTTGTCTAAAAATAGAATTCTCCCTTTATTATTTAATTTATACAAATGGAAACTAAAATCATTGGACTAAGGATCATCACATATGCAGAATGAAGTTAAACTTCCAATAGAGGAAAGTACAAAAAATTATATTAACTTTTTAATCAAGAAAGAACTCCACTTGGGCACTATGAAACAACTTGCCACAATAAAACTCAGCAGCATAATGAAAAGAAGACTACACTATAATCCGAAGACAAAAAAAAAGTCCTAAGATTCATTTCGCTCGTTTGGTAATACTAATACATCAGTTTTCTCACTTTATTGGATAATTAGACTTAATATTCGCAATAATTGGAAATTTGAGCAAACATAAAATCAGAAATTTTTATAAAAAGTTAAACAAGAACAGGAACAATGTCTCGATCAACATAAAACTGGCTTTTCTTGAGGAAAAAAAAAAACAGAAAACTGGCTTGAAATAGCAAATATCATAAATTATATTAGTCAGGTGTAAGTCTAACCAAGAATCTTAGTTATGCAACTTGCAAAAGCATATATATACACATACATATATACGCGTGTATAATATAACATTATCTACATTTTGGAAACTAATGATGATTCCTTTTTGAATTTTGATTTAGCCCTACAAGTTGGGTAGCAGCCCATTATTAGTCATACCTGACAGATATTAAAAAGCAAAATCAAAGTCGGGAAAAAAAGATAATATAATGAGACATATCATTTTTTTTTTGAAACCTAATAATGAGACATATCATATAGGCTGATGATGGTTAAATCGAGTTTTTAAAACTATCGTCTTTTTCTAATAAATTACAAAGCATTCATCAAACGATTTTAATTTTAGTCTGAATAGTAGATAACAATACCGTCCACAAGAGACGAATCTATCAATAACACATGAATAATCCAATTAGTGTCACGCATAATTATGATGGATAATAACATCTGAGAGGTTACAATCCACAAACTACATTAACTTGCATTGTTTAATATTTGAATGCTTTTCAATTATTTGGCCAATCCCAAACAAAAAATGTTTTCTAAGCAAATTGTGTTTTAACAGCAATAGAAAAGCAGAAGTTGGTAAGCGACTTTTTAAATTAAAATTACATGTACCTAACATTTACATGGATTCCCACTACAGCCGTTTTTTATATATTTAAAAAAAAAAAACGCAATCTTTTTGTTCTGTATTGAAATTCAAAATATTCAATAATAATATATTTATTTTCAAGAAAAGAGAATAAAAATGAATAAAAAGAAAAAGAAAAAGGTGACGTCAGGGGATAAGAGAAGATTGCACTAGGAAATGTTTCCCCCATGTGATCTTCTTCAATCTCCGACCCGCTCTTGTCTTGCTTATCATCCGTACGTTTTACATTATACTCCACTTTTCATCATTTTCTTTTTAATTTAATTTAATTTATTTTATATAACTTTCTTAGTTTTTATTTGACTATTTATTGTTCGAGTTATTTCGAGGATTGTACGTAGTGCGTACCCAACTATCACGGAAATATATTAAAAGCAAGTTATTTTTGTCAAAATCAAAATGTTTTTGAAATTTTGTTATACGAAAAAGTTATTTGGTTTTTTTTTTTGTTTTTACCCTCATCAATTTATCATTTTTGTCAAATAAGTTATTTGGATTTATAGGTTACTGTTATGGTTTTAGTATTTTTTGAATAGTAACCAAAAATTCCGATTTCATAAGAAAAATGATAATGTCCATGTTTCACAGCATCCTTGAGAAAATGCATGTTTTCATATTTTTTTTTATTTCTAAATAATATTATAAACTATCTTCTAAAATGTATATATATTTTTTGTCAAGAAAAAACTAGAATATATAAAAAACACACATATATATATATATCATTTTTTATCTATCCGTATATTTTATGTTTTTTTGACATAACCGTATATTTTATTTTACCTTATGACAAGGCGAAATGTTGCAGTTTTTTTTTTTTTTTGGGCATAAATGTCACAGTTTTTGCGGTTGGTTTTAGCATATAAATTTTTTTATCATATAATTTCCCATCTAAAAAACAAAAACAAAAGAAGAGATAAAATGGCATGATCCCTAGGTTTCAGCGGTGATTGCGGTGCCCTCACATGCTTTCATATGACTACACAGTATTTTAATTTGTTTTTCATGATACTATATTTCTTTTAACAATAATCTTATGACGATATTTATATAGGTGGTACTGCAATTAATAAATCTACCCCATTACGTACTTATGCGCTTAACTAATACCGGACCTGTGTTTAGAAGATATATACGCATTATATCTCAATGCCAAAAAAAAAAAAAAACCAACAAATAATTTCCACAAAAAAAAGGGTCGCGGAAGAACCACGAAGCATAGATAACGTCATCAAAGGAATCAGTACAGTCAATTTGTACTTTGCAGTTTGCAGTGTAGGACGCACTTGAAACAACACTCTTTCTTTTGCATTTTTCGTAAACACACAACTCTATTAAACTCTATACAATCATTTAGTTACTTATTCGATTGATTGTCACAGCAAAATATATCAAAAACAAAAAATCGATTTGAGTAAAATCAGTTAATTTCTGACATTTTCTGGTATTATTATTATATTTCGTTGCTATGCGTTTGAAATTCGAAACTTGATATGATAAAAGAAGAGTTTTGATTCGAAACTTCGACTTAATTTATTAACATTTGATATTTTATTTATATGGTTGCATAATTGATAATTAGTGGACTCGAGAAAAAGATAAATCCCTGTCGATCAGATTCGGGAATTATTTGGATTAGAATATTAGGATCAACCAATGAATTTAACAAATCTGAATTTCAATTCACTTTTTAAAATGACAAATCGGAAAAAAATAAATAAAAAATAAAAAAACAGTGAAATTAGGTCACGAAGTTGATTGTTAAGTTGGAGGGGTCCACGTGGTGGGGATGTGTTTAGAGCACTTGGTTAAGAAACTTGCTACTGACGTCAGATTTCAATTGGAAACTTTAGTGCCAGATTTATAAAGCTTTTATATTTTGAGGGTCCCAAACTTTATTAAAACAGAATGGAAACTAACGGAACTGGGATCGCAATTAACGGAGAGCTGTTTGACGTCTAATTCGTATAATCCCTATCCTAAGAATAACCAAAATCACTGTTGGTGGTTAGACGTCAATTTCAGTAATTCCATAAAACAAACATGTCTCGTTTTATAAGATTTTTAAAACATTTGGTATTATTATCCGTTTTGTCTTAACCCATCCAAGCGCTAAATATCTATTGGTGGAAAAAAAAAATTATTGTTTTCTTTGTCCATACTGTAAAAGTAAGAATTATATATCATCTATAGTTCGAAATGTTTATTAGTTTCAATGATTAATCATGAAGCTTCTTGTTGTAACGCACAAGATTGAAACTTAATTGATTTGCTTGTTTTTTCCAATTAAAGCATCAAGCGTGGTTGCATAAAACACCTTTTTAAAAAATTGGATTACTAATGATAAAGGAAATGTGTAGAAAAATGCAATCTGCGTTGGCTATTTCTGGTACATTGTAAACAGATCTCGAGGTGTCCTAAATTGGTAGTAATCTATCATTTTGGTAAAATTACAAATAAAGATAAAAATATATTAGATTTTTAGTTTCGTCTATCATTTCCTGTTTGTAGCCAAAGAAAACAGAATGAATCAGGACATCGACATCGAAAATATCGTCTGACGAAACGCGCCATGTGTTTTTGTTGTTGCATACATAGGTAATAATAATAGCTCAAATAATTTAAAACAAAAAACAAAATAACCATGCAATTTTAGGTCTCTTTTTTTTTTATAAGTATGCAATTTAATTGATTTTATCGATCAAACAATTACGTTTAAAAAACAAAATTAACCTCAAATTCCATAATTTATTTTGTTAATAATAGTGTCATTCTATATGTTTTGTTTATTTTTAGTACAATCAAACTGCTCCATAATGTTATCAACTGAATACAAAAATAAATAATCAGTGAAAAAAAATGTAAATTTATGATCCATATGTACATCAAAACGAGATATTTCGACATTTTTGCTCCCTTTTTTGTTATCTTTGTAACTAATTAAATCTAATACAGAGGAACGGGAAAACGCGGCGGCTTAACAGGCGGCGAGTGTGGCGGACTTTGAACATCGACGTTGAGCTTCTCCGGCCGAGGCGGTGCACACGGACACGGCAATGCTATAAATTTCGGAGTATTATCTCCAGGCATCAACACCGGTACGCTCAGATTCTGGTTTTTCTTCAAATCCTGTTCATAATAGTCATTTCTCTGTTAATAATCAACTCATAGTATATACTTTATGTTCATAAAGATTTTCTAAATTAGTCTAAAAAAAGGCCCTTTTTTTGTTTTTTCTTTCTAGTTAGTAACTAAAAGTTTCAAATTTCGACTTCTAATCCGAAACAAAATACAATTTCATCAAGGTAGTAATGTAATCCAAATTTTTTGTTTTTATAAAAAGCCCCCTATTTTGCATTTACTTACATTTAGTAACTAAAGTCCTTCAAATGTCCGGATTTAGCACTTCTAAGTCAGATTTTGTTTTTTGTCAAATAATGAAAAATAAATAACTATTTAACTATAATTATTTGCTTACAAGATTCAAAAATATAAATTTCTGTGAGAAACAGGAATTAAAATTAATACTTTTGGAAAAATTGTTTTCTTTATGTTAATGTATTGTTAATCCAAGCTCCAAAAAATTGGAATTTATACAATAGTTAAAGAACTGGGAGAGGGAGAGCTTACCGGAAAAGGGGGTTTAGGTTTAAACGGGGAGGACTCGATGTCGGCGGAGGCGGAGGAGGGATGGCCGGAGGCATTGGCCAGAGAGCGGCGGAGGGAGCGATGTTTGTCCCAATGGTAACAGCAAGAGAATATTCCGGAGAGGCTGAAGATGATGATGAGAAGCAGAGCTGTGCCCAGAGGGAATCCTAGCGACGGCCGAGAAGCGTCGATGTGCGGCGGCGAGAAATCTTGAGTGTTCTCCATCTGCGGTGGCGATATAATCAACGGCTGAGATTGTGAGCTGATTTTGTTCTCTCATGTGTTTAGAGAGAGAAACTGAGAGAAGAAGAGAGAGAGTTTGGTGAGGACAGGGGACGGGGAAGCAAGAGGAGATAGGGAGCGTTTATTTATAAAAGATTTTCTCTACAAATATAATAATATAAAATGTTTTTACTTTTTGTTTACAACTGTTAAAAAAGCTTTCCCCAGTACAAAAAAGCAAATATGCTGTACATTAAAGTTGTCCCTTTTCTTTTCGCCGTTGAAATTTTATTCCTATTTAATTATTATATCATCAAAAGGGTGGATTTTTTTTGGTTTTTTCAACAAATATAAGGATTATGTTTCTTGACTTTTTGTTAAACCATTTTTATTCATCATTTTATATTTAATGATGCAGTTATTTTAAAGTTACTTTTTTGTACTGGAAAATAAGTTTTAATGAGTGAGAAAAATGTTTTTTTTTTTAGTGAAATATCGTATTGCTTGATGATAAAATAGCAAATTTTCATTCCTTGGAGATGTTGATAGGAATAATATGTGAGATTCTTATACAAAAATGAAGACAGGGACTTCCGAAGCTGGTTTATTTTTGTAAGTAGGAAAGACCGAAACAAAGTGGGATTTATAAGATTAAAACCAATATGATAAAGATGAAAATATTTTGATTAATAATCTAAAAATTTTAGAACAACTAAATAATAATTTGGATGGAACAACATAATTAATAACGAAATTATGTTTTCTGATAGTCTGTAAAATGATAAAAAATCGATTATTTTTTCATAATACATATTCTAGTTTACATACAATAAAAAAAAAAAAAAATCCAAAAAAGTTTGTTTTGTCGACAATCATTTACATGACTAATTTCAGTTGAATTAAATCGTCATGATTAACTCCTCAAATTAAATAAAAAATGAAGCGTGAAAAAGGGGAGAGAGAGTGGAAAATGTACGTGGAAAGAGAAGAGATAGAGAGGCTGCCTGTACGGAGAAGACGTGGGCTCCAAGCTCCACCATGTTAACATTTTTAATCCTTTTATAGCCGTTGCTACCTAATCTTCATTAATTACTCCTAATCATACTCTTATCTCCACTAGCTACTCCTACCAAATATACTAACTTATTACAACGCTTTTCTTGTCTATTGTAATATTTACACCTAAGAAAGTTAAATTTTAGGCTCTCCTCTGTATTTAACCTAAATATAAACATTTCTTCACATTTACAACGCTTTCATGTGTTTTGCGCTTTAGATACACACCAAGTCGGGTCAGAAAGAGTATTGTGATAACATAATTCTATTATTCTTATTTATATTTACTACAAATCGCAATATTATTTGTTTATGCATGGAATAACGTTAGCTCGTCGATCTCCACCGACGATATTCTATTAATTTTTTTTGTTTATGAGTTTTCACATTTTATAATGAGTAGAGTTTTTGGCATTTTTAAATGCGAGAAAAAAGTATATGCTGGTACGTTGTATATTGATGTTAACTTTTCTTGTTTGTGTATGTTTTTTTTTTTTGTTGACATTTCTTGTTTGTGTATGTAAAATAGTTAAACTTCACTCTCTATGAAAACGAAATAATATCATGTTTAGGGCCATGTGCATTGATTTTGTGTAGGCGCGTGTTAACAGACACACCCAAATTGTAACGATTGGAAAAGAAGTTGAGTACTCCTTGATCGTACGTACGTCTTTTTGTTTTTGTATTAGTTGTTTCTTTCAAAAATATATAACTAAAAATTATAAAGGTGTTTTTATTTCAAGAAAAAAATAAGTTGTAGTAACTTTTTTATAATAGAAGTTGTTGAACTTAAAAAACAGATAATGTGGAATTGACGAATTGTGTACCGTCCCAAGACAAAACAGTCCCCACTTAACACCTAAATATGTCTCCTTCACGGATATAAAATTCTCTTTGATTTTCAACTTTAAGTCTCTCATCACGGAATTAACATCATTTCTTTTTTAAAAAAACTAAACCAAAATTTATGATTTTCATATCCATTAATAAACAGCGATTAATTTTGATTGATTATGATAGACAAGATATAACTGTTATAACTTATAATCAAGAGAAAACATCTAGTAATCAATTTTTAGTGATTAGGATATAGTTGAAACCTGGTTGATTATCCATTTGGGCTCTTTAACATAAAATCGGGAATCCGGAATACAAGTAAATCCAAAAAATAGTATTTACTCCAATTCAACAAAACCCATAATAAAAGCAGAGTCGGTTTTTATTGTGTACCGTAAGTGATGTATTGGGTCTAAGATCCAAATTTAAAAAATTTATACTAAGTTGAGGATCTAAAAATTTATAATATTGTACTGGATTTATTCAACAATTGAGCCGAGCCCTTGAGCAAAGGTGAAATCTTTTAAATAGCAAAAAGGCCAAAACTTGTAAAGTATTGAGCAAACTAAAAAAAATTCCGGATGACTATGAAACATACTTACGTCAAATGTTTGGGACTTTTGCCGGCACTGCGTAATGCGTATCATCTTTTTCTTTCTTTAAAACTGACAATTTAATTAAAAATAATTATCAGAAAATGGATTCGACATTTTAATAAGAAATAAATAAAAATGTTGTCAAATAAAGAAAACCCTCACGACTCAAAACTACCACACTGGATTTGAAATTACGAGAATGGACCTGCGCGTTTTTGGGTTTGGTCATTTGGCCTTTTGAGTTCCTAAGGGACAAATATTGGTCCATAACTTAACGATTGAAAGTCGATGATAAGATATGATCGTGGCATAGCTTATTTTATTCTTATTATTTTTTATAGCGTTTGACGTGTATGTACTTGTTAATATATAAACGTAACATGTTTGATTGTTACCTAGAAATGATATATAGAAATACTAGATAACAATAATTAAATATTTGTCACATGGGACAGTATCAGTAACCGTATCTACTATTAAAGTCAAAATTGAGTTAGATTTTACGGCTGCTATATACAATCTAATGCAAAACAAAAGAGTAGCTGCCGTGTGGAACTCAAATTTGACAAAAAAATACATTAATTCTGACTTCTATTTTTCTTTGCTAATAAAAATGTTTAATTTTTTCTTTTCTTGCATAGCTGTATTTTGTTATTTCAGTTTTAATTACAAATAATGCCAAAAAGGTCTCCCAACTTTTTTTTTAGTTTGGTTTCTTCGAGATTCAAACGTTTCACATCCGTTTTATTAAAACTACCATTGTCTCTTTGCATTTTGACGTTTTTATTTGGATTCCGATATTAAAATATTCTAATGATTATCACATTTGGTTTTACTTGAAAGTTGGAAGTACTCTTGCTACTTTTATATGTCTGGACTGTAAATGGGTCTTTGAATTGGTCACCGCCGTGTCTTTTAAGGTCAATGAGTAATGTATCCACTCAACGCAACTTACGCTTTTCATTATTTCATATCGCAACTTGTTTCTTTCCTTCCTATCAAAATCAAATTCCATAAAAACGTTTTTAACCATCATATATACATTATAGACGGTTCAATGGACTACATATTGTATCTACTAATTACGATCTCAATGGGACAAATACAATGGGTATGCAGCATGCTGGGTTTGTTTTGATAGTGACATCAATCCTTTTTTTACTCCAATCTAATCAAAGATACATAGCGATTTTTTGATTCGGTGACATCAATTCTAGAAACAACAAGATTTGATTGTATAAAGAAATAAGTGATTTTAATGGTTGAATTTATAGCTCTTATTTTATAGAAAAATCCAAACCTATTGCACAAGTAAAACTAGGCTGTATGGGACCACGTTGATGTAGACTAAGACCCAAGGCGATAGGTACTAATGTTTAACACAGGTGTTATTCTATATATAAAATATCATTTTTTTTTTCTTCAATCCAATTCATATACAGCTATATATACATATACAGTATATCTATAATTTTAAATGTTATCTTATGTAATAATTTATTACGAGGTATGAAATATCTAACGGGAGATTTATATGTGAAAACTCGAAGGTGTATTTGATTTCGGTCAAATATATTTTAATGTTCCTCTCCTAAATTCATGATCACGCCTTGTTACATTGTCTTATACGTATTCCCAAACTAAATTTATTATTTTATGTAAAGATCCGATTTAATAGCTTGTCGTTTGACCTTATATCAAGACTATATAATATA
The DNA here is from genome assembly GCA_900406395.1 of Kernera saxatilis. Lineage (NCBI taxonomy): Eukaryota > Viridiplantae > Streptophyta > Magnoliopsida > Brassicales > Brassicaceae > Kernera > Kernera saxatilis. Next base: position 32,624 of record OVAY01000543.1, read on the forward strand.
TATGACATTAAATCAGTGTATATTAAAAATCGAATAAAATAGATATACAACAAAATATAAACATTTAGTAGTCTTGGAAATAACTTCTCAAGGCCACTAATTTAAATTTATTTAGAAAAAGTGATTTACGTTTAATATCAACATGTTGCTCTGGGTACTGAGTAAGATTACTAACAAAATTTTGAACTTCACGATTTATCTAAATATATTAAACGAGAGCTAAGTATATTAAATTAACGGGCATGGCCCATTAAGAAGGAAGTGATGTATGGGCCTGAATTATAATATGTGAATTGTGAAATAAGGCCCAATGTAAAATGTATTTTATGTGCTTGTGCGTGTGCAACTCTGGGCCCAAGTAACAGTCTAACGTGTCTTGTCGTTGATCTCCTTCTAGTTATTAATTAGTTAATTAAATACAAAAACAGTTTAATTAACTGTAGTGGATCATCATTAATCAGGGACTAATAAAATAAGCGTGAAGGACAAAAGCACTGTGGGTCCGATTGTCTTGTCTCAACCCGCATTATTTGTACTCGCTAAGCTAATCTGATCTACTGTTTACTTTTACAATTTTGTGATAATTTATCAGTATTATTACTGTTTTTTTTTACTAATCGCTATTTGATTAGCCACACATATTTTTAAGTACCCGGAATATTAAATAAACTCGGATTTGCACTTTTCCTTTATCCCCCGAAATTCCGTTTTATTCCCATTTAAGTAGTTGACATATACAAATATTTTTCTTAATAATTTGACTATTTATTTTTATAAGAAATGTCTTTAGTTTGATTCTTAGAATATTGTATTAAACATGAGGAAGAAGAGAAGTTATGTAAAACTTAAAGAAAGGATATTAAGAAAACTCGTATACTTTTTGACGGTGGAGAAAGTTTGGTTTTTCTTCCTCTTGGTGCATAAAGATTTGAATGGAGCTGTTTTTATCGTCTTTTAATTCGCATATTTCGCAGTAGAAACAAAAAAAAGTAAAAAAAAAAAAAAGAGATAACGTGAGTGGTACGGAAGAGTAATGATGAGAAAGAGTCAGAGAAAGTGATGATGGACGGACACAGGCCTCCCTACCACAAAATCCAACGGCCAGATATCTTGCTTCCCATGCGTCTTCACTCCCATTTTCACCCTCTCTTTTTTATTATTATTATTTTGCCCCCTTCTTTTTTTTTACTTTCAGTTTCGAACGGTGATTACGGCTACAAATTAATCTATTTGCAATCTTTTATTTTGAAAGATTCATAATTCGCAGCATCATATTCTATCAAATTCATAATCTTTTTTTTGATCTTATTTTTTGAATTGCTGCCACGTAGATAAAACTTTGTGATTGATGGTAAAAAAAAGAGTATATAATTAATTTGCAAGCATATATAATTTACAGTAACCACAATCACCATCAAAACTTTAGAATTTCTAGAAAATTAAAAAAAAAAAAACAAGAAATCGAATGGAATGAAAAACTGTGAATAATCTCTTTGTATATTTATCATTAGTTTCGAGCAATCATGAAATGGTGAATGTAAAACATGATGTCAAAACAAAAACTGGTTAAAATTTAAAATTTACAGAACCACACAATAAGGCAACATATGTCGATTAAGTGCATTTTTTTACTTTTTTCGTAACTATTAAAACTATTTGCCATTCATCTATCTAGAAGAAATGAACCCAAAAAAAAAAAAGAGAAGAACAAAAGGTAAACAAATTAGAAAACAAAAAATGAAAATTTGTGAATTAAGTAAAAAATAATAAAGGAGGATAAGGAAGTGTAATAATGAAAGTTAAAGAAATTCAGGAAGGTGGCGGATTTAAATTTAATTAATGTAAAAGAAAGATTAAGAAGTTAAATTAAAAATTAAAAAAGGAAATTAGATTAAAGTGGAGAGAGAGAGAAAAGAAAGTGGAGGAGGTTAGATGTCCCATTCACCACCCGGCAAACCGACTTGGAATGCCGCTTTCTTGTCCCCTCTCGCTCCTCTTTTTCTCATCTTGTAATGACCATTGTACCCTTCAGCCTCTTGTCCTCTTTTAACAAGGCGTTCTCAAGCATTTTGAGGGTATCTTAGTCATTCAAGACAGAGGATAGAATCGGAATTTAATATTTGCAGACAACCATCCCCTTTCGGGTGGAGCCAGAAAGTGGAAAACCAAAAAGATCCGACTCCCGACAATATATCGACGGTTCACATCCGTTGGTACAGATCGGACGATCCATATTTCTCCTGTCGATTAAATTTGAACCGTTGGATCAGAATCCATCATAAAGAAACCGTAAATACAAATGCCCAACTTTCTCCATTTATTTTCCATTCTGCCACTTTCTTTTAACCTTTTTTTTTGTATTTATTTATTTTTTCATCTCGGCTACGAGTTTTTGGGTGATGATAATTAAGCTTTTTCTGCTTTAATGGAAGGACCTTGACACCTCTCTCTCTCTCTCTCTCTTTCTCTTTGCTATTCCTCTTCTACAGCTCGTAAATTATTCTTTTCCCTGCAAATATCTGACTCTAATCGATCGTCTTCTTCTTCTTCGTGAGCTCCATTTTCATCCACGATTTGTTTTCCCCTGAGGTAACCATTTCTTCTCTGTTCTTAGATGTTGAAATCAGGTACTCAAGCTTCGTTTTGTTGATGTTTGTGCGTGAATATGTGTTAGTAGTTACTAGATCTACGGGCTTTTGAGTTTCTTCGTCGATAGATTTTCACACTAAGGTTGTTTCTATGGCGAATTGCGGTTTCTGTTAGCTGTTCGCATGGCTTAATCACGCTGGGTAATCCTCTAGTAACTGTTGTATATAGAAATCGTGGAAGGTGAAATCTGAGATCAGCTTGAAGAAGAACGTATCTGACTGGTTCAGTTTTCTGCGTCTGACCCTGAGTTGACTTCTTTTTCTTTTTCGGCAACTCCTTGCTTTCCATTGTTCTTATATACTTCCCTCTTCTCGAGCTTCGTTTGCTCTTGATTTTTGTTGTGAGTGTTGAGTATCCTTGATTCTGAAGCGATTCTACTAGTAGCTACCGCTGGTTTTGGCTGATTTAGGAGAAGAATGTTTTCTCGGGTGTAAATATATGCAATCTGTTCTAGAAACCTAATTGATATGGTTTAGAGATTCTTAGAGCCTTGAATTTTATGTTGGCCCTTTAATTTGGTAGAAATGTAAGTTTATTGTTTTCTGGTTTTCTTGATCTTTTTTGGTACTCTAGGTTTTGTTTGAGGATTTATTACGGTTATGTGAGAATTTGATGTTAATAACTTTATGCTCAGGTAAGCTGCTTTGCAGTTGAAGAAACCAAAAGTATCCAAATGTCTCCGGAAGAGGAGCTGCAGAGCAATGTCTCTGTGGCAAGTTCTTCGCCTACTAGCAATTGCATCTCGAGGAACACAGCAGGAGGACTAAAGGAACATAACTACTTGGGTCTGTCTGATTGTTCTTCTGTTGGAAGCTCAACTCTCTCGGGCCTTGCAGAAGATGACAAAGCCACTATCAGCCTCAAGGCCACAGAACTGACACTGGGCCTTCCCGGATCACGATCTCCTGCGAGAGACACAGATCTCAACTTACTGACCCCAGCAAAGCTCGATGAGAAGCCGTTCTTTCCTTTGCTTCCTTCGAAAGAAGAGATATGCTCGTCCTCCCAAAAGAACATTGCCTCAGGAAACAAAAGAGGCTTCTCTGACACAATGGATCAGTTTTCTGAAGCTAAAAGTTCAGTGTATACTGAGAAAAACTGGATGTTTCCTGAAGCAGTAGCCACTCAATCTGTAACAAAGAAGGAAGTGCCACAAAACATACCAAAAGGACAGTCGAGCACTACAAACAATAGCTCTAGTCCACCTGCAGCCAAGTAATGACCAGAAATAGGATCATTCACCAGAGTTTTGATATGAGCCTCTTTCATCAGCTAACGGGTAATTTTTGGGTTCTGACATTTCAGGGCACAGATTGTTGGTTGGCCTCCTGTGAGATCCTACAGGAAGAACACATTGGCCACCACTTGTAAGAACAGCGATGAAGTTGATGGTAGGCCAGGTTCCGCGGCCCTCTTTGTGAAGGTCAGTATGGATGGTGCTCCTTATCTGAGGAAAGTTGACCTGAGGAGCTACACTAACTACGGGGAGCTTTCTTCAGCCTTGGAGAAAATGTTCACCACTTTCACTCTTGGTGAGATGTTTCTGTGATTGCTAGTGATGTTATTCCAGCCTCTTTTATCAGGAAAATCTCTTGGTGAATCAATGAGTGCAATCAAAGTGGTTAACCTGCATGGTTTATTTGATGTTAGGTCAATGTGGATCAAATGGAGCTGCAGGGAAGGATATGCTTAGTGAGACAAAACTCAGGGATCTTCTGAACGGAAAGGACTATGTGCTCACTTACGAGGATAAGGATGGGGACTGGATGCTTGTCGGAGATGTTCCATGGGAGTAAGTTTCCTTTCTTATTTAGAAAACTTCTGTACTCTTGTCAGATATTGAATATTACTGTAGCATGTCTTGAATGATTCTTCTGACGTAATCTACAGAATGTTTATTGATGTCTGCAAGAAGTTGAAGATAATGAAAGGCTGTGATGCCATTGGGTTAGGTAAGTTTAATTTTTTTCTCTCTGTTCCTAAAATACAACCCAAACTACATTATTCTGAAATTCATCCTCAAGATCCAATAAAAGTCTGTATGATTGGATTAGTGGATTATTAGTGCAAGGAGAGTTACTTGGAAGCAATTTAGAATTATCAAATGAAGTAAACACAATAATTTGACATGTAAATGAAAAACAATGTTAAGCCCCTTAGGAGTTTGGTATATGATTCTGAAGTGTCTTTTAATATGATTGAATGTGATGTTGCGCAGCTGCAGCTCCGAGAGCAATGGAGAAATCGAAGATGAGAGCTTGAAGAATGGAACATGACAAAAGCTTTCTAATTATACAAAATATGTGCGATTGAGATTATCTCTTTTGGTGGTGTTTTTTAATTTCAAAATATCTACATCTTAGTAGTTTCTGAGATTATTATTATAAAAAAAAGTTTGTAAGGAAATGAAGAAGAATTAAAATGATCTATTTTTGTTTTGTTGTTGAACCAGTAAAGTGCAGAGAGAGTCTGGTTTATGTTTGGCTTGATTTGGATGTGTGGTTGACTTTTTTACTTTGGGATATTGGTGTAATGTTATTATTCTCTCTCTCCGCTTTCCTTCTACCCTTTGTTATATTTTTCTTCTCGATATGTATGTTATACCGATTTATAGGTACGCTTTGGTTTTAGTTAGTTCCTTTTTTTTTGGACTTTGTAAAAATTTAATCTACACAATTATTTGTAAATCGGTTTTGTTTAAGAAAATTTTCGGTTTTGAGTAATTTTACTTTAGATGTGAATATATAGTTAAAAATATTAATTCAGTTTATTCGATTTGGTTTGGATATGCTAAATCCGGTTTCGATTAGGATTCTCAATTAGTGAAACCGGTCGGTTTGTAAACAAACTTCAGCTTGATTTTTGGTTTAAGCTTTTTCCGCTTGGTTCGGTTTAGCTTCTTAAATAACTGTTTTTTTTTTGTCCACCTTCTAGTAACGGTTTATGCAGACGATTTGTTTTTGTTTTTGTTTTTCCAAGTCACAAAAGTTAGTTGCGAAGAAGGGAACATTGTATATTAAACCCGCAGATTTTGTTTTGATCCATCAATTTAAATCACAAATGGAAAACGACTACTTGTCATCATTCGAATGTCCTTTCGATTAGTTTATAAAATCTCTCTCTAGAATTTTTCTAATAGTCAAAGTCCTAAATTTGTCTCTACAATGTCCATATGGAATATCAATGAAGTCACAGAGAAATAACTAACTTTCAGTTTAATTAAATCAAACTGTATGCTGCTAAATCATTGGTGCCAATTGCCAACCGATCCTTAAACCAACATGAATAATCCATCTCAAAGAAGTGAATAACAAAAGATTTCGAGACAAAGGAAAGAGGAAGAAATGTGACTTCGCAGGGAAAAAAAGGCTTTCATGTCGTGATGTTAAGTTCTGAACTTTCCATGAAACTCTTGTTTAGCCTTGCATGAGTGTGTAAACCCGTCAAAGTTATATTTACAAATGAATATATCATAAACTTCACCAATCATTTTATTTTTTGTTTTAGTCAAAATCTTTATTAAATTCAGTTAATTAATATCTACTGAATTCTTTGAGCAAAAAAAAAATAATAATAATAATATCTACTGAATTCTATTGTTTCGGACAAAAACAATCAAAGATACATGAACATATTGCTGTGATTGGCTACATATAATACTCTCCCATCCTTCTCGTAATTATTTTCTGTTCCTCAAGATGCGAACATAGTGCTCCTTTGGCTTTGGCAACGGTGGTTTGCTTATTAATTATTGTCAAAATTATTTCCATGATATCATTTATTGCTGATTTTAATGATTTCCGTAAGCGTTGACGAGACAATATAATTTTCATTATCTATTAGTAGAATAAACCCCACCCAAATGATAGGTTATATGCAACTCCAAAGCATAAAGTCGTTCGGAATAATTTAAAACTCCTATACTCTCATAGCTTTAAAAGATTCTATGGGTCAAATTTAAATCAGCCTTGTTACATTAATCCAAATAATGAATATATGTGTGATTCTCGTAGCTTCACGTGAACTCAATAGTATGCACATAAACAACAATCATTGGTCGTGAATCTCATTTAATTCGTTTTCCCTTTGATGCACTTATTTTGAATGGGACAGACTATGTATTACTGTAAGTTGATAAACTATATAGCTAGATTCACTCATTCAGTATTCCCAAAATTAAATATGAAATAGACTTAGGGAATGACATGTCAAATTTTGTCTCCAAAAGATGGGAATTGAATTATGCTTCTCAACCATGGAACGTGGCATTGCCTTTAACACTCATCTATGGTTGGTTCCCAAAACTAACTCTTCATCAAAACGAGAAACGCAAAAATGATTCATAAAAATGGTAGATGTAAACAAATTGTTTGGTTGAAACTTGAAATATGAGGCACTTTTCTAACCTACTACATTCAAATGAATCGTTTGCACACAGCTGGATTCGAATTCTATAAAAGTATATATTAACCTTCTATTTGTTAACAGAATGAATGTATGTTTACATTTGGTAGACCTTTGACAACCCACCGAATCGATGGTATCCATAGATTTCTTATCAGTTAACAATCATGGGAGGTCATTATCTATTTATATATGGACAAAATCGTATCAGCATTATCATTGTTTAGTTTAGTTCTTTCTTCTCTTTTTTTTTTTTTTTGTGTTGAAAGGTTTGATTAGCAATTTTGTCCGGACAGACCAACTATGTACATTTGTGATTGTGTAGGACATTGAAAGATTTCACATTGTTATTCAAATTGATTTTTATACAAGATTTTCAAATGTTAGATCAAATCTAATTAAATCAAATCAACAGAATAACTATTCATTTGTTTGGTGGATAATCAATGTTTCTATGGCAATGGCATGCACGCACGAAGTCATGTGCTGTCTCTACAATGGCAGCCATTAAAAACATACCAAACAATATGCAAATGCATAATTACAATTTCAATTTGCAGCCCCTTAACACATATGCAAATGCTTTGAGGAGCTTATTTTCTTGTCATTGCATAATAACAAAACACTTAACTAAAATATCAAATATATATGTCCCTTATATTTATTTCATTACTCTTCAAAAAAGGTACACCGTGGTGACTAAACAACACTAACTGATGAAAAAAAACTAAACAATAATAACGTTACAGTACAATAATAACATTACAGAAAATTATTTATTTTGATGAAACAAATAAGAATCGAAATCATTTAATTATCACCTGTACTAGTCATAATCCTTATAGTTTCATTCATGTGGCTCCCCTGCAAAATTCCAATACACTTAAAGCCACAAACTGCAATAATTCATATTTTTCATAGAATCATCTTAATCACTTGATCAGCCAATAGATCTAAAAGTTATTCAAAAGATTAAAAAATAATAGAACTATCGTTGTCAAAGAAAAACCACCATTTTGCCATAGCAAGAATTCAAAAATTGCTGGACCAGTCTAATCTTTATGTCATATCATTAGCTCTTGTCGTCACAGTATAATTATATTATTTGGATCTTTCGAAATGTGGACAAATTTAAATTATTTTGTTGGTAAAAAGATGAAAAGAAAATGCACTTCGACCCTTCTCCATCAAACATCCAAACTTCTCATATATAATCCCAAACCGACAAAACTTTAGGCAAATTCACCCCGTCAGCATATAAATATAAGTTTATTTAAAAGATTATAGGAATTAGATTATCAATATATCTTAATTAGACTTAAATAAAGTTATGGAAGTAATAAAACTGTAGAAGTAACGTGGAAAGATACTTGACTTGACAGAAGGTACAGTCGACAAATAAATACCTCTAGACCTCTGGTCCTCTACGACGCAGTTTTGATATATTCTCTGTAATTTTCATTTTTTATTTTATTATATATTTAAAAAAAAAAACATGCTTACCGTTTGTTGCTCGGATTCTAATGTCACGTGCCACATGAATTTTGTTTCACTTCTCCTTTTATTTTGGCGCCGCGCCCTACAAAATATCAGAGCATTTGCATTTCGAACATTTAACGAGTTCGAGAAACTTACGTTTTATTTTACACGTTGAACCACATTGGAAAATTGAATACGAATCCAAATTCATCAATTTATAATCTTTTAAGTTTTATTAATCAATTCATCAAGTTAAATTTCAGTCTGGTTATCCGAAGAAGTTCCATCAATTTTTAGCAAAAAAAAAAAAAAAACGTTCCATCAAGAAAAAAGAGTTTAGTTCTGTTTTCTTGAACTAGCTTCACTTATTTATAATTGTTAACATATTGAAAAAATAAAGATTTACATGCAAATGGAAACAAAGATCTCCGCGTCTTTAGTTAAATGATATCTCATATGCATTTGGTCGGTGTTACAGCGTTGACTCTTTTACTTTATTGTTTGTTCATCCCAATGAAATATTTGAAATATATTGAAGAATTATAACCTACATAAACAAAGATTATAGTGGAACAAATAATAATTTGACCAAACAAAAAAAAAAAAAAAAAAAAAGGGGACGTAACGAATCAGTGATTCAGTGATGATTTTCTTCGAGGCAAACAATTATGAAAAAATTACATGCAAATGGAAACAAAAGCCATTTCAGACGCATAAAGTCACAATTTTCACCTTTTAATATTGCTAGCCTACAACTAATAATTACTCCCTTTTAATATTGCTACAACTAATAACTATTAAAAGTTTCGAAACATCAGTAAAGAAGATATCGATCTCTCTCTCTCTCTAGTCTTTATCTTATTATTTAATTTCTCCATCTTCCTTATCATCCATGCCCAAAGTCCTTCATCTTCTCTATAATTACTTCGAGAAAAAGAAGAAAGAAATAAAAGAAAAAAACTTTTTTCTTTCTAATTTCTTCGACTGGAAATGGTGTTTGGTTGGAGAAAAGCGTTCTGCACTTCCGTTTCAAGTAATCAAGAGAAACGTCAACAATCATCATCATCACACATTCATAACACTGATCCTCCAATTCCCACCCCAAGATTCCGATCAAGGTTCGGTTTTTTCTCAAACCCATCAACTCCCCGTCTCCGATCTCGTGGCGGCGGCGGTGGTGGCATTGGGTGCCGCTCCGCCGCCTCCACGGCAGTCACTATCCCATCTCTTCCCACTAGCCCCAAACTCCATTGCAGGACTACGAGCAATGCTACTCCAAGGACAAGTAACAGCTCAAGTCCTAAGTTTTTCTCTAACCCTTCTTCTCCTAAATCCTCATCTTCTTCTTCTTCCTCTTCCCATGGCGGCGTTTCTCTCCTCCGTGCCACACTTCTTCTCAACAAGGTAAATGATTTTGATTATAATCAGTTTCCTAATTTCATAGTTTTTTTCTAATCGGTTAATTAATCTAAATTCTCTGTTTTTTTTTTTTTTGGGGATGCAGAGCAATAGTAACAGATGTGGGATTTGTCTACAGAGAGTGAATTCCGGTCAACTTGATTCGCCGGCGATTTTCACGGCAGAGTGTTCTCATTCGTTTCACCTTTCTTGCGCCGTTGGATTAGAAGACAAGCGCTGCCCGTTCTGTTCCGCCGCGTGGAGTCACGCGCCGAAGTCGAAGTCGGATTCTCCGTTCGTGATAATCGGATCTGACCCGAATAGACGACCGGAGATCCGAGAAATCAAGACCGGGAAATCGCTGAGGGTGTACAACGACGACGAGCCGTTAGCTTATTCGCCGGTTTCTCTTCAGTTCAACACCATACCCGAATCCGACGAAAACGACGACGTCGAGGAAGACGATGAATTCCCCGGATTCTTCGCCGATTCAACGATTACGCCTGCCTCGTCTGATCTGATACCTCCAGTCACCGGAAATCTGGAGGTTAAATTGCAGCCGGAATCCGCCGTTGTGGAAACCGGGAAAAAGATCGAGACGCACGTCGCCGTGATGAAATTGAAGGCGTCTCCGTCGTCGATCACGGATGCGATTAAGGCGCGTAGGCCGTCGATAGATCTGGTAACGGTTCTCGATTTAAGCAACGGCGGAGCGAATCTGCAGACGGTAAAGCACGCCATGCGATTAGTGATCTCTTTGCTCCGAGAGATGGATCGCCTTTCAATCGTCGTGTTCTCGACGGGATCGAAACGTTTGATGCCGTTACGACGCATGACGGCGAAAGGGCGGCGATCGACGCGGCGGATCGTTGACGCACTCGTTGAAATTGAAACCACCGGCGGCGTGGGAATGAGCGTTAACGACGCGTTGAAGAAAGCGGTTAAAGTCACTGACGATCGGCGAGAGAGGAACCCGTCGGCGAGCATCTTGGTTTTATCGGACGGTCAGGATCAACCGGAGGCGGTTTTGAAAGCTAAACTTAACTCCACGCGCGTTCCCTTCGTCGTGTCCACCACGCGCTTCTCTCGTCCGGAGATCCCCGTTCACTCCGTTTGGATCGCTTCTCCAAGCGCGTTGCATTACGCGCCGCTTCGAGACGCGTTCACCGAGCGAATCGCTGCGTTGCTCAACGTGGCTTTCCATGACGTTAAGCTCAATCTCGGTTTAGTCACCGGATCTCCGTTGTCTGAGATTTCAGCGGTTTACTCTTTAACGGGTCGACCCGAGAATTTCGGATCCGGTTCGGCCGTTGTAGTCGGCGATCTCTTCGCGGAGGAGGAGAGAGAATTTCTCGTTGAGCTCAAAGTGCCGACTTCGTCGAGCGGGTCCCATCATGTAATGTCCGTACGGTCTTCTATTGTTGACCCCACAACGCTTCAGCCAATGACGTGTCCCAAGGAAAAACGGTTTTTTGTCCCGCGGCCACAGACCGTCCGATTTGTATCTCCGGGCATCGAACGTCTGAGGAATCTACACTCGGTGAGTCGCGCTGTAGCTGATTCACGCAAGCTTATTGAGCGTGAAGATTTAGCCGGAGCCCATCAGCTTCTAACATCGGCTCGGTCCAATGCGTCGCATGCGGATGATAGCTTAAAGAGCTTGGAGGCCGAGTTAGCCGAACTTAGCCGGTTTAAACCGAGAAACGGTTTAACAAACCGAGGTGAAGAGAAAACCGAGCAACTTACGCCGACTTCGGCTTGGAGAGCCGCTGAGAAATTGGCGAAAGTGGCTATCATGAGGAAGCATTTAAATCGAGTCAGCGACATGCACGGCTTGGAAAACGCCAGATTTTAAGTTTTTTTTTTTTTTTTTTTTTTTTCAATGATTTTTTGAAAATATGGTATATAAATTATATAAGTATAACCAATAATTTAGTAAGATATAAAAAATATAAAATTATAGAAGAATTATTTTTAGAAAGCGACCCTAGTTGCATGATAGCGACAAGCAGTAACCGACGGGTGTGGCCTTTTGTAATGCCTGAGATTGGAACCCTACTTGAGAATTAATTGGTCTTTTAGCATCTTCTTCCTTTTTGTAATTTTCAGAAAATCCAAATTAATGACTGAAAAAGTGGAAAATATTGTAGATCAAATAAATGAAGTATGCCTTTTATTTATAATAGTAGTATAAAATTAGAAGCTAGGTATAGTGGATTATTAGAGAGTGTGCTTGCATCGCTGGATTAAAAGTTAATTCCTACTTAATTAATATTATCGTGCCGTTTAAATTTAATGGATTTATTATATTTTTATATCTTTTCATATGAATGATCATTGATTAGTCATGTGATCATCATTATGGCCTATCATTATTGTGAGTAGAAAACTTAAAGGGTTACCAAAAAAAGTATTCCAGGTTTCAACCAAAAAAAAAAAAAAAAGTATTCCAGGTAGTTATATAGTAACGTATATTGTAAATACGAAGTTTGTTACACGACAAGGAAATAGAGACAATTAATGATTAATATTATGAGACGCAAACCAAAAACTGATTAGAATTGCTGTGGAAAAAATCGTTGAATGAGTGTGTTTATAAAAGGCAACTCTCTCGCAAATTACAAAAAAAATATATGTGGAAGCTTAGAAACATTTATGTGATGTATTTAAGACCCTTTGACATTAAAGTTAATATTTTGGACCATATGACTTGGTCGGAAAACATAGGGAAGAAAAGTAAAGTATTGAGACACCATGTCTAAAGAAAGAGATCCGCAACGTATTCTATCATTTTCGAAAGCTATTATATGGTAATAAGAATTGGAGAAATGTATTTTTTGAAAATGAGAAAAAAATATAGGAAAAGTAAAGTCAAGAGAAAGTTTTTTTATATCAAAATCTCCTTCTTCATGAGAGAATAAATGTTTGTAGAGATTAGAGAGGATATATATATATATTCCGAACTAGTTAATATGATAGAGCGGAAAATTCATCGGATTGGATGGGTCCCAACTAGTATGAATGTTTTCTTTGGTTCTTAAAGATGATTATATTTAATCTAGGTAATTTAAGGACTAGAAAATGTTATTATTAACTAGTTATGTTATTACCTACTCCATTTTAATATTGTGAAGTTGCAATGATTTGTGTTTTTTTAAATGGATGAAATGATTAACGAATGTCGAAGGTCCAATTCCGACATGATTCCAAATGGTTGCAACTTCATAGTATTAATAAAACACAAATCATTGCAACTTCGACATTAGTTAATCATTATCTCTATGGTATTAGTCTCTAATTTAAAATTTAATTAGATTTTGGTTTTCATTGATCTCTTATTTTCTGGTGCACTTTTTCATTGATCTCTACCATTATATATTTAGCATTCTCCTAAGTGAATATTGGTGTAAATTCCAACTTATTATAAAAATTCACATAAACTTCTCGAAAACCAAAAAAAAAACACCACAATCGAAATTGATAGTTTGCGAGAGGTTGTTTACATATTCGACTAAAAAAAGAGGTACTTTCTCTGGCTTCAGATTGTGAAAAAAATAAGCACGTGTCAACACAAATTTTCATACAACCATTTACTATACGATTCCTTTAACTCGTATTGGTGTTCTACTCCGTACAAATATCCAAATTTATTGATCGAATCTGTGCGGATAAAAGACCAAAAAGCATTATTAGCATACTTTGTCCACTTGTAGACCCGACCGCTTCAAATGTTGCCGAAACGTATTTTTTCATGCGGTGCGTAAGGATTCATCCGCTCTATCTCCAAAACCCCCCTGGCCTTCATCTTGTACGTTTTCATCATTTCCCGAACTTGTTTCAAGTCTACCTTAGATTCTTTAGCTATCTCCATCATCCGTTCCTTGCTCACTTGCTTTACGTTTGATTTATCAAGCTCTGCCAAAAAACCAAGAATATCAATCAATGGTCAATCAAAAAAGAATTTTGATAGATCACCATTTCATAAGTTATTACTACCTTCATCTGTCATGGAGTCCATTATTGTCGTGTACAGCTTCATCTTTTCGAGGTTTAGTTTCCCACACGGAGGAAAGTCGAACACCTACCACAAAGAATTTGGAAGAAACTTACGAGTCAAAATGTCTTGTATACGCTATAACAACTAAACAAGATCAAAGTACCTTTTCCTCCAACCCCAATTCTTCCCTATAAAAAGTATACATTTTTCTCAATGTATATTTATATATAGGCGCTGGTGAAAACCAAGGGTTTTCTGCACAAGTGCAGACCAATCAGGAGTGTCGAGCAAGCAAATAAGAGGCTAAGAGAGGGAATGAGTTTGTTTACCCAAGAGCTTCCTGACAAAAGGTTCAACTTCAAATTCTTCAAACTCCTCACTCTTCTCTCCTTTTGTTTCAGTTAATATCATGGGACATTTTGCTCTTGCGACACTTGGAAACATGAAAAAAAAAGTCATTTACATTAAGGTCATAAATCATGCACTTGGAGAAGAGAGATCACAAGATGTGTTTATGAAAATGAAAAAGAAATAAACTTGTAATGCTTACGCGGTGAGAGCAGCACCGGCTTTTGAGTTGCCGTTTATATTAGTCAGAATGGCGATCCCAGCAGTGAAACTTTGCCTGAATGCTTGAGCTTGCTCAAATGCAGCTTGACCAATACTGCTATCTATGACGAATAAAACAAGAACTGGGTCCTGTAAGACCAAAAAAGACTATGTTAGCTGGGCTGGCTAGCATCTATCTCTATCTACAACAAGATAAAAACATGAACACACCGTTTCTTGGGCTAATTGGCGCATCTCTTGAAACAATCCAGAACAGTCTTCATGCCGGCCACTGGTGTCTACAATGATAGGATTGTGCTTATCTTTGATGAACTTTGCAATTCCTTCAATGGCAATTTTGGCAGGATCTGTCGTGTCGCTGAAAAGAAAGAAAGACACCAACCAACCAACCAGAGTAGGCGAATTCAGAACATTGTATATATACAGATAAAAAGAAAGAATTTGGGTTCGTACCATTCGTAGATTGGGATCTCATTGTTTAGGTGAACAAAGGCATCAGTGTTGAGAGTATCAGCACGCACTAAAGCTGGCCTAAATCCTTTCTTCAGATG
Source organism: Kernera saxatilis (assembly GCA_900406395.1). Lineage (NCBI taxonomy): Eukaryota > Viridiplantae > Streptophyta > Magnoliopsida > Brassicales > Brassicaceae > Kernera > Kernera saxatilis. Next base: position 47,672 of record OVAY01000543.1, read on the forward strand.
GTAACGAACATACTTGGCACACGTACCGCTCTTTTCAACACCTAAAAGTAAAATGAAATGAAATGGTTATATTATATCAAACAAGTTACTAAACAAATAAACAGACTTGCCTCGTAATCCCATGAACATGACAATGACACGTTCACGATTTCTTCCCTTAACGAATGGAGGGTGTCCCGGATCTAGCATGCTACACAGCGCTTCCAAGACAATCTGAATTCGAAAAATTTAACAACTCCTAAGGAATACAAAGTAAATTACGATATAATAGCACTCACCTGGTAGATTTGTTTGCCCTTGTTGGACTCGGTAGGGAGATTGATAAGCTCCTGAATTTTCCTCCTCATCTTATTCACATGGGATCTTGGAAAATCGGCGTCAAGCAGAGCGCCTGTGATCTCCTTCAAGCAATGATTCAGAATGACGTCATCCACGATGCTTGTGTTACTCATCTGTTCAAAGGAGACCTCTGAGTTCCGCGAAAGCCATTGTCGTCGCCGAAATTACAATGTCCAAACAAGACGTGATTCTATTATTGTCCGGACTAAAAAAAACTGATTCAAAACGACTCAACTGAATTGGCGGTGCGGAACTGATACCATATTATATATACAAATTCTCAGCTGAAATTTCCTTGCCATAAACGCGTAAGCCCGTTAAGATAAAAAATGTGTGTAAGCCCATTAATACCCACAAGCCCATTAATATAGCCTTAACCTTTCATGCGGGTTACTCTGCGTGGGGCGATGTATTGAGCTGTAAAATAAATATAAAGACCCACAAATAGGGTAAGATGGCCAAAACTAACATTACTCTACTAACAGATGGTCAAATAAAATGGATCTAGTCCCAAAACATTTCAATTTAAGGTTACGCATTAAGAAAGTCAAGCCTTTTTGTAAACCTTTTTTTTTCTCAAGCCTTTATTGTTCAGTATGAAAATGCCTCTAAGTGTTTTTTAGTTGAGTTACAAGTTATGACAATAGATATTAGTATAATTTTTTTGTTTTTGCTAAATATATTAGTATAAATTTTTAGGTTGAACATATATTGATTTCTAAAAATTAACTTATATTTAAATAGTTGTTTACAAAAACATATGATTGTTTGTACAGAAAATACAAAACATAAATTTTCTGTAAAAGAATTTTTTTTAAAACATCAAATATTAAAAACAGAAATGTATCTATTAGTCGACGTAGAAAAATATGGATTTATTAATCACCGAATTCTCTCCCTGAATGTAGTATTAGTGGTATAATTATTTATTGACTAAACTAGATTAATGAGATTTTCAAAAAGAGCTTGGTCAACTCTAAAAGATCCACGTGTTATCACCGTCCTCGTAAAGCGGCATAGAGATAAGGTAGCTGACGTGGTTGTGATCTGCGAAAAGCTGTCCAACATTGACCTTGCGATCACTCCCTCCCTTGAAATCAACGGTTCAGATCAGCATTCTGACACTTGGCTTTCTAAGAACATTTTTTTGATGAATTGAGAATTGTAAGGATTCTTATAATATTTTTTAGAATTTATATAATTAAAAAAATATTAAAAAGAGTAGAGTCGGTTCTTATTTAAAAAACACAAGAACCGACTCTTATATACCACGTGTCTGATCCATGTTAATTTAGATGAAAAAATAATAAAAATAAAAACAAAACACTTTTTTTTTCTCTTTTGATAAAAACCGATTATTTTTTATTTTTTTAAGAACCCCTAATAGAGTTCTGCTTTAGAGCACATAAATCTAAAATTTTTATGAAAAGTTTTTAATTCTAAATTTATAATTAAAAAATAACTAAAATCATTTTCTAAATTTCTCAATTAATCATGCTATAAAGATTACCTAGAATTAAATTTATCTAATNAATCATGCTATAAAGATTACCTAGAATTAAATTTATCTAATTTTAAGTAAACTTTGGTTTGCTACAGCCCACGATGGATCGTCTTTTTTTTCTTTTCTTTATTATTATAAAAGTTAGAAAAGAGAAAAAACGATCCAACGTGGGCTGTAGTAAACCAAAGTTTACTCGTCTTCCAAGTTGAAATAATTCAAGGAGTATTGTTTATCGATGACTTTTTTTTTTTTGAAAAAGTTGTTTATCGATGACTTGTGCTTCGCAACTAGCGATATATATAAATATATTTTACATTAAATACAAAGTAAATGTCATACATACAATAAAAAATAAAAGATCGTAAGAAAATATAGGGGTTTCAACTTTCGCGTAATATGATAAACTGAATTAGTGAAGACTAGAGAAGACAGACAATCCACAATTCGTTTAAATTTTTAATTAATCACTGTTCACTCACACTATCTTCTTGTCCAAGTATGCTATGCTATAAAGATAACTATAGACTTTTATAAGTGATAAAAATCATAAAATTATCCCCAACATCTATAAATAATTAATCACTGTTCACTCACTTCCATTTCATTTCATGTTTTTATCAGAAGTGGACTTTTATCTATTTTAAATTATTTATTATTTATTTTGACAGCATAAAAACACAGTTAGATAATGCTGTTAAATTGATAGTCTTTACTCTTTAATCTAGTTTTCCACTAATGAACAATGCTAGTATAACTGATCGAATCAGTTAAAAACAATATATTTGCATGAATAAAAAAACAATATATAAGGCTCGGAATCATATTCATATATTGTAAAATAGATATCTCCTTTTTTTTTTTTGTCAACGTAAAATAGATATCTCTATTACAACATGTTAATTAAACCAGAAAAATGGTCGTAAAGCACAACTGATCAGAAAAAAGTCATGCTTTAAAAACATGGTTGTACTCTGTACGGGTAAGATTTTGGAAATCGACATAGTTATACATTTAAAATCCAACAATATTTTCAATCCCAACATATTTTAAAACTAGTACTGGAATGTAAAATGTTAAGAGAAGATTAAATAAATGTTATCGGAATAGTTTCTTAATTATAAACGTGAAGACATGAATACATTCTAATCAGATCAACGTAATGCCTAGTCATCTTATCATAGTAGTATAATCTACAATTCTACATACATTGCCATAACGTGATAATCAACATGTAATTAAAGACAAACCGACGCGTTATTGTATTTAAACTGAGTCAAAGGGAGCCTATAAAAGTGGCATCTTCTTCCTCTTCTCCATCATCATCCATTAATTTCTCCTCCAGACAATTTGTTTTTTTTGGGTATTTATATATTCTTATTCTTCCACACAAAGAAGAAGAAGCAGACATTCCGGTATTAACATTTTCTTTGTACATCTCTTAAAAGCTTTATATACGTGTATATATGTCTTTGTGTGCGCTAATTGCGTATATTGATCTTGATTAATCCCAAGTTAGCGGAAATGGCGGGAAACGGAAACGAAAACAACGATGGAGAATTCAGTTTCTCGGCTGCGGCGGCGCGTGATGCGCTTCCGAGGATCACGACGGAGAAGGGAGCCAAATCTCCGACGTCGAGAGACGTGTGCCAAGACGACACCGCATCGCGGGTCAACTTTCAGACAATCGACGAGCTTCACAGTCTCCAGAAGAAACGGTCTGCACCGACCACTCCTCTCAAAGAAGGCGATGGCGTAGTGATGGGAACAAGCGGCCCTACCACTCCTGTCTCCGGCGAGACTATGCTTCAATCCGTCAGGTAACCAAGAGATCTTTGATTTAGGTAATCAAAAATCGCATAATGGCTAAACATGAATAGCGCTTTCTCATAATCTTTTTGATTGGTAAAATTTGGTGAAAGCATAGAACGATTCCATCGTTTTTGCATGTTACCAGAAATAGTTTAGTATATATCTATAGGCTTTAGTTAATAGTAACGAGATTGATTTTGAGAAAACAATGATAATGAATATATATACATAATTTCGGTGATAAATGGACAGTGCATCGTTGGCTTCGTTGACGAGAGAGACAGGACCGAAGTTGATAAGAGGAGATCCGACGTCGGCGGCGAAAGTGGCGCACGTGCCACACACTCCCACGTCACTTCCGCCTGCTGACGTCAGCGACAGCGCCTTGAAGTTCACTCACGTCCTTCACAACCTCTCTCCCGCCGGTAACCCCTCGAAAACGCCACCGTTTTCACTGGCTAACCCAACTTGATTAATTAGATTAATTACAAACATGTTTATAATACAAACAAAACGTCACGTTATGATTGCAGAATTGTATGAGCAGGCGATAAAGTATGAGAAAGGATCGTTTGTGACATCGACGGGTGCGTTGGCTACGTTGTCAGGAGCCAAAACGGGTCGGTCTCCTAAAGACAAGCGCGTGGTTAAGGATGAGACCACTGAGTCTGAACTCTGGTGGGGAAAGTGAGTCACTGAATTACAATCCATATCTATTTGGTTTACTTTTTGAGAAGAAAAAAAAGAATTAAAATAGAAATTAATAATATGATTCTCATCCCAATTACATTATGTTACCATATGTTTTTACAGAGGATCACCAAACATCGAAATGGATGAACAAACTTTTTTGGTGAACCGAGAGAGAGCTGTTGATTACTTGAACTCTTTGGACAAGGTAACACAATTAGTCAAACAAACATAGACATTCAAAATGAAAATTGTAGTCGAATTATATAAACTAAATAAATCTATATATATTTGATATGATTGTCAGGTGTTTGTGAATGATCAATACCTAAACTGGGACCCAGAAAACAGAATCAAAGTCAGAATTGTTTCGGCAAGAGCTTACCATTCACTTTTCATGCACAACATGTGTATCCGTCCAACACCTGAGGAGTTAGAGAGTTTCGGGACACCCGATTTCACCATCTATAACGCGGGAAAATTCCCGTGCAATCGTTACACTCATTACATGACGTCATCGACGAGTGTGGACATAAACCTGGGAAGAAGAGAGATGGTGATTCTTGGGACACAATATGCTGGAGAAATGAAGAAAGGGCTCTTTGGTGTAATGCATTATTTGATGCCAAAGAGAAAGATTTTGTCTCTTCACTCGGGTTGTAACATGGGGAAAGATGGAGACGTTGCTCTCTTTTTCGGGCTCTCTGGAACCGGAAAGACTACGTTGTCGACTGATCATAACCGGTATCTGATCGGAGATGATGAACATTGTTGGAGTGAGACTGGTGTTTCGAATATCGAAGGTGGTTGTTACGCGAAGTGCATTGATTTATCGAGGGAGAAAGAGCCTGATATCTGGAACGCTATCAAATTCGGAACTGGTAATTATATCTCCATTAAAAATGTTTGAAAAGGCATTTTGTGCTCTTTAAAGAGCCATTGATTGATTGAGAATGTTTTTTTCTTTTGTTTGGGGGATAGTTTTGGAGAATGTAGTGTTTGATGAGCATACAAGAGAAGTGGATTATACAGACAAATCGGTGACGGAGAACACACGTGCGGCTTATCCGATAGAGTATATACCGAACTCGAAGATACCGTGCGTTGGACCCCACCCGAAGAACGTGATCCTATTGGCTTGTGACGCCTTTGGTGTGTTGCCGCCAATTAGCAAGCTCGATCTGCCTCAGACTATGTATCATTTCATCAGTGGCTACACTGCTCTCGTAAGTCTTCTATCCAAACACACAACCCTATGACTTAGGTTTATGATAACCATTTTTCGATCCAAAGCTCCCGGTTTGGTTCGGTTCTCTTGTATT